>CANXYC010098205.1:0-67053 GCA_948193065.1 Aleurites moluccanus | reverse complement strand
TTCGATTTGATCAATTTTATAACTGATTTCATAGCATTTTATCAAATTAGGAATGTATATAAAATAAAATCAAACATATTTAATTATAATAATACTAAAAAGTAATATATATATATATATATATATATAGATATATATATATATATATATATATATATATATATATATATATATATATATATATATTCAAATTGGAACCAAATCAAATAGTTATAAAATCATTGATTTAAGTTTGATTTGATTAATTTGGTTCGATTTAGTCAATTTAATTGGTTTAGCTTCCACCCCTAGTAGATAATTATGGTCATAACATTTACACATTATATTATAGTGGATTACTATACTATTTGATCATACTTGCTAAAGAGTAAATTGATTCGATTTGATCAATTTAACTGGTTTAGCTTCAACCCCTAGTAGATAAGTATGGTCATAACATCAACGCATTGTACTAAGAAAATAGTTCAGTGTATAGCACAAAAGTTGTCTATTCTATTATTTAATACACTCAAAACATATATATAACTTCGGTTCAGTTCGGTTTGAAACAAAAAAAGAAAGACTCAATCAAAATAAATTGAACTTTCAGTTTATTTTATTTTTCAAATTGGAACCAAATCAAACAGTTATAAAATCATCGATTTTAGTTTTATTTGGTTGGTTTAATTCGATTTGATCAATTTAACAACTGATTTCATAGCATTTTAATAATTGATTTCATTTAGTAAGTAAGAAATATCAACTATGTTGTACATCAGTTTTTAAAGAGTAACATTAAATATGCTTAATTTTATTTTATATACAATGCTAAATTGATAAAATACTATGAAATCATAATGCAATTTAATAATAATGTATATCATAGTTGATATTTTCTTACTTGCTGAATTTGAATACAAGTAATAAAGAAAATGATTTGTAAGGTGGTGAATTTATTCCTTCGGTGGAAAATGAGAAGCTTCATTACTTTGAACTAGCAACTCCATCCTTGAAGCACAATTTCAACAAAAGACCAAGAAATAACACAATGTGAACCAAAGGCTGCTGAAGAGATCAAAAATAAAAATAAGAAACATAGACATTGGGCAAAAATAATTGGTCAAGGTAGACCTAAAAGAGCAGCAAAAACTCCAAAAGAGAAAAAGGAGATGATGAAGTATGTTATAAAAAATCAATCTGAGAAGAAGCAAAGTAAGAACAATAACAGAGAAATTGCTTTTGAGAATAAGAGAAGAGTAAGTAGCCAACAATCCTCAACTAAAGAACACCATATCGATACTATTACTATTACTGCTAATTTATTGAGTACAGGAAAGCAACCAAGTGATGACAACCCGATGGAAACTCTACAAACAAAAGTTGTTATTACAAGAGAGCAAGCAACAATGATTGAAGTTGCTATTATAGGTGAGCAAGCAACCATGACTGAAGTTTCTATTACGGGAGAGCAAGCAAGCGCTGCCAGTAACTACAACATCAGAGAAATAAAGTTAACAATGCAGTCTGGCATGCGTAAAAAAATTAGAGTGCAAAATTTGTTGGCTAACCTAAACTTTGACAAAAATCAAGTCAGATGGAGTTCTTATGGAACAATGTATGTGGGTGTATTATTATAGAAATTCTCAAAGAGGGAAGAGTAATGTGACTCTTTAAAGGAAGAATTTTAAAGCAGGCCCTTGTCATATTTACAAATTCGTTGGTTGTCTCTATGTCTCCTCATAGGGTGTTCAAATGAAGTTTAGAGTAGACCATTATTTTAGTAATAGTAAAAAAATTGAACCTATTTTTCCAAAAATATGCAAGAGAAGGAGGATCAAGAGGCAGAGGAAATCAAATGTGTCTATCATCTTAAGTTTTTTTCATTTGTTACTCTTAGCAGCTACCTTCACTCTCTACATTGCAACCATAAGATCATATTTGATTTAAACTAATCTAGGGTTTTGAAACTCTTTAGCAAGTAAGAAAATATCAATTGTTAAAATATCAGTTGATCACTTTCAGTTTGTCAGTTTCAAACATATATTTTTTATAATTTATCATTATTTTATTATAAATTTGGGAAAAAATACCGATAAAGTGCAAAAAAAAATCTCGAAAATACTTAAATTTATAGCACAAAACTTGTTGTCTATTCTATTAATTTGATTTGAAATCGAGAAACAAAGACGCAAACAAACTAAACTGAATCTTCGATTTGCTTTATTTCTCACTTTAGAACCAAATCAAACAGTTATAAAATTATCGATTTCAGTTTGATTTGGTTTACTTGATTTGAGTTGATCAATTTAACAACTCATTTCATAGCATTTTAACAACTCATTTCATTTAGCAAGTAAGAAAACATCAACTATGATGTACATTAGTTGTTAAATTGCATTTTGATTTCATAGCATTATATCAATTTAGCATTGTATATAAAATAAAACCAAGCATATTTTAATTGTAATAATAGTTAAAAATAATATATATATAATTTTGGTTCAGTCCAATTTAAAACCAAGAAAAAAAGTCTCAAATGAACTAAATTGAAAATTTGGTTTACTTTATTTTTTAAATTGGAACCAAATCAAACAGTTATAAATTCATCAATTTCAGTTTGATTCGATTTGCTCAATTTAGTTGGTTTACCTTCTACCTCTAGTAGATGATTATGGTCATAACATTAACAAATTGTATTATGGTGGGTAACTATATTATTTGATCTTACTTGCTAAAGAGTAAATTGATTCGATTTGATCAATTTAGTTGGTTTAACTTCAACTCCTAGTAGATGTGTATGGTCATAACATTAACACATTGTATTATAAAAATAGTTCAATGTATAGTACAAAATTTGTCTATGTCATTAATTAACATACCCAAAATATGTTCGGTTCGGTTTGAAACCGAGATAGAAAGACTCAATCAAAATAAATTAAATCTTCGTTTTACTTAATTTTTCAAATTGAATTCAAATCAAACAATTAAAAAATCATCGATTTCAGTTTGATTTGGTTAATTTGATTCGATTTGATCATTTTTACAACTGATTTTATAGAATTTTAACATGTGATTTCATTTAACAAGTAAGAAAATATCAATTATGTCATACATCAGTTGTTAAAGAGTAACATTAAATATGTTTGGTTTTATTTTATATACAATGCCAAATTGATAAAAGGCTATGAAATCATAATGCAATTTAACAACTGATGTACATAATAATTGATATTTTCTTACTTGCTAAATTTTAATGCAGGAGATAAAGAAAAGGATTTGCAATGTGGTGAATTTGTTTCTTCAATGGAAAATGAGAGGCTTCATTACTTAAAACCAACTACGCCATCTGTGAAGCACAATGTCAAGAAAAGACCAAGAAATGGCACAGATGTGAACCAAAGACCGATGAAGAAATCCAAAATCAAAATAAAGAAACGTAGACATAAGCTAAAAATATTTGGTTAAGATAGACCTAAAAGAGTTGTAAAGACTCCAAAAGAGAAAAAGGAGAAGAGGAAGTATGTTATAAAAAATCAATCTGAGAAGAAGCGTTATAAGAACAATAATAGAGAAATTGGTTCTTAGAATAAGGAAGAGTAAGCAACCAACAATCCTCAACTAAAGAGGATCATATTGATACTATTGCTGCTATTTTATTGAGTGCAGGAAAGCAGCCAAGTGAGGACAATCTAATGGGAACTCTTCAAATAGAAGTTGCTATTAAAAGAGAGCAAGCAACAATAGTTGAAGTTGCTAATACAGGTGAGAAAGCAACCATGGCTGAAGTTCGTATTATGCAAGAGAAAGAAAGCGCTGCTAGTAACTACAACATCAAAGAAATAAAGTTAACAATGCAGTCTGACATTAGTAAAAGTATTGGAGTGCAAAATTTGTTGGCTAACCAGGACTTTGACAAAAATTTAGTCAGATGGAGTGCATATGAAACAAGGTCTGTGAGGTATTATTATAGGATTTCTCAAAGAGGGAAGAGTAGTGTGACTCTTTAAAGGAACAATTTTAAAGCAGGCCTTTGTCATATTTACAAAGTCATTGGTTGTCACTATGTCTCCTAATGAGGTGTTCAAAAGAAGTTTAGAGTCGACCATTGTCTCAGTAATATTAGAAAAATTGAACATGTTTTTCCAAAAATATATAAAAGAAAGAGGATTAAGAGACAGAGGAAATCAAATGTGTTTATCATCTTAAGTTTTTTTTCATCTGTTAGTCTTAGCTGAAACTTATCATTATTTCAGTTATGACAAGTAACTACTAATTTATTGGTTTTACTTTAAGGCGGTGGCCAATAGGATTTATCAATATATGAACTACTCACAAGTAATAGTGACAAACTAAGAAAGAAGAGAGACTTGAGAATTAAGCTGAGAAGTAGCTGAAGAAAGTAACTACCCTCACTCTTTATAATGCAGCCATAAGACCTTGTTTGGTTTCAGCTAATCTAGGGTTTGAAACTCATTAGCAAGTAAGAAAAAAATCAGTTGTTAAAATATCAATTGATCGCTTTCAGTTTGTCGGTTTTAAACATATGATATTTTTTATAATTTGTCATTATTTTATTATAAATTTGAGAAAAAAATCGACAAAGTGCAAACAAACTTGAAAATACTTCAATGTATAATATAAAACTTGTCTATTATATTAATTCGATTTGAAATCAAGAAACAAAAACTCAAACAAACTGAATTGAATCTTTGATTTACTTTATTTCTCAAATTGGAACTAAATCAAACAGTTATAAAAATCATCGATTTCAGTTTGATTTGGTTTGTTTGATTCAAGTTGATCAATTTAATAATTGATTTCATAGCATTTAATAACTCATTTCATTTAGGAAGTAAGAAAATATCAACTACGATGTACATCGGTTGTTAAATTGTATTTTGATTTCATAGCATTATATCAATTTAGCATTGTATATAAAATAAAACCAAACATATTTTAATTGTAATCATAATAATATATATATATATATATATATATATAATAGCTTTGGTTCAGTCCGATTTGAAACCAAGAAAAGAAGACTCAAACAAACTAAATTGAACATTCGGTTTACTTTATTTTTGAAATTGGAACCAAATCAAATAGTTATAAATTCATCGATTTTAGTTTGATTTGATTGGTTTGGTTGGATTTGCTCAATTTAGTTAGTTTAGCTTCCAACCCCAGTAGATGATTATGGTCATAACATTAACACATTGTATTATAGTGGGTAACTATATTATTTGATCTTACTTGCTAAAGAGTAAATTGATTCGATTTGAACAATTTAGTCGATTTAGCTTTAACCCCTAGTAGATGAGTATGGTCATAATATTAACACATTGTTTTAAGAAAATAGTTCAACCCCTAATAGATGACTATGGTCATAACTTTAACACGGTGTTTTAAGAAAATAGTTCAATGTATAGCACAAAATTTGTTTATTCCATTAATTAACACACCCAAAATATATATATAGCTTCAGTTCATTTCAGTTCGAAACTGAGAAATAAATACTCAATCAAAATAAATTGAACCTTCGGTTTATTTTATTTTTCAAATTGGAACCAAATCAAACAGTTATAAAATTATCAACTTCAGTTTGATTTAGTTGGTTTGATTCGATTTGATTATTTTAACAACTAATTTCATTTAGCAAGTAAGAAAATATCAACTATGTTGTATATCAGTTGTTAAAGCGTAACCTTAAATATGTTTAGTTTACTTTTATATACAATGCAAAATTGATAAAATGCTATGAATTCAAAATGCAATTTAACAATTGATGTACATCATAGTTGATTTTTTTTTACTTGCTAAATTTGAATGCGGGCGATAAAGAAAAGGATTTGCAAGGTGGTGAATTTGTTTCTTCGATGGAAAATGAGAAGCTTCATTACTTTGAACTAGCAACTCCATTCTTGAAGTACAATGTCAACAAAAGATCCTTATGAACCAAATGCTGCTAAAGAAATTCAAAATCAAGATCAAGAAACTTAGACATAGGCCAAATGTTGCTGGTCAAGGTAGACCTAAAAGAATTGTATAGACTCTAAAAGAAAAAGGAGAGGAGGAAGTATGTTATAAAAAATCAATTTGACAAGAAACAGAGTAAGAATAATAACATAGAAATTGATTATGATAACAATGGAAGAGTAAGTAGCCAACAATGCTCAATTAAGGAGCACCATATTGATACTATTGCTGCTAGTTTATTGAGTGTAGGAAAGCAGCCAAGTGATGACAACCCAATGGGAACTCTGCAAACAAAAGTTGCCATTACAAAAGAGCAAGCAACAATGATTGAAGTTGCTATTATAGGTGAGCAAGCAATAATGATTGAAGTTGCTATTACAGGTGAACAAGCAACCATGGCTGAAATTCCTATTACGGGAGAGCAAGCAACCATGGCTGAAGTTACTAAATCTAGCATGAGTAAAAATATTGGAGTGCAAAATTTATTAGCTAACCTAGACTTTGACAAAAATCAGTCAAATGGAGTGCATATGGAACAAGTTTTATGGAGGATTATTATAACAATTCTCAAAGAGGGAAGAGTAATGTGGGTCTTCAAAGGAAGAATTTTAAAGTAGGCCCTTGTCATATTTACAAAGTCGTTGATTGTCACTATGCCTCCTTATGGGATGTTCAAATGAAGTTTAAAGTAGACCATTGTTTTAGTAATAGAAGAAAAATTTAACACGGTTTTTCAAAATGTGCAAGAGAAGGAGGATCAAGAGGTAGAGGAAATCAAATGTGTCTATCATCTTAAATTTTCTTCATCTGTTACTCTTAGCTAAAACTTATCATTATTTCAATTATGACAAGTAACTACTAATCTATTTATTTTACTTTAAAGTGATTGCCAATAGGATCTATCAATATATGAATTATTCACAAGTAATAGTCACAAACTAAGAGAGAACTTTGTAAACAATCCTCTACAAAACCCCAATATCACACTCTCTATCTTAAAACCCATAATCCCACTTTACCCAATCCCTCCTTTTTTATTATCAAAAATCTCTGCAAGCGTTGAAGCTGACGTAGTAGAAAGAGTAATAGCTGATGAGGAAGAGAGAGGAGAGAGTAATAGTTAAAAGAGTGATTAGAGACACTGAAAAAGTGAAATAAAACCAGAAAACAAATGGGTAATTTCGTGTCTGCATTTGGGGCTCTGGTTTGAGTTTATTATTGCCATTGATGAAGTTATGAAATTGGATAGATGTTTTGGAAGAAAGATCCATGAAAAGATCACAACTTGATGGTTCGAACTTTGAAGTAGTCAAAAGAAAGCATAGTACAAAGGCAAATTTTTTTAGGAGAAATCAATGGAGGCAAGATTGAAATATTTGGAGTACAAATAAAAGTATCTTCCTTTTTCTGCATGATCTGGCCATATTTTCACCATTGATTCCTTGCCTAAGTTGGATTAATTACTAATTTGTTCTACTATCAATCACTATCCACATCTCCCTTTCTTTGTTTAACCTCAGAAAAAACAGAGGAGAACAGAGACACACTATCTTGCATGCCTCCACATCTCCCTTTCTTTGTTCAAATTGGTTGTGTTATGTTTGATAATATTTTGGTTGATATTTGATTGAAATTGATATTGGTTGTTTTGTAAATGAATTTCTAGGTTTTGATTTATTTTCGTTTTTTGTTATAGAATGGAAAGGAAAGAAGAATTCATTTGGGTTATGGATGGTAATTATCAGAAGTATTTTAGATATTTTTATAAATATTTTAATTAAAAAGTTAATTTTTGGGTTTTGATTAAAAGAAAATAGGAAAAAATTAAATAAAAAGATGTATTTGTGTAACGAAAATAAAATACAGACGTATTTTAATATAATTTTAAAAATAAAAATATATATTAACATAATATGAAAAAATATAGGGTGTCAATATAATTAATCATGTATATATATCTTAAATATGATTGGTAAAATGGAAAATTTAAAATATGATATATATATAGAGAGAGAGAGTAAGGTGGTGGCCAATAACATCTATCAATATATGAACTAACAAACTGAAAAAAAAAAGACTGGGGAAGTGAGCTCAAAAGTAGCTGAAGAGCTATCCTCACCCTCTACAATGCAGCAAATTTAAGCTAATCTAGGGTTTTGAAACTATTTTCTTTCAAAATTTTCAGATTAGAAAAAAAAAATTACCGTTAACAACCCAGCCAAAGGTAGAGCCTTTTTCTTGCAGAGACATCTTCTGGTAAGAAACCCCAGATGTTATTTGTTGCTACTCATTGTTTAGCACTGGATTTTTTTTTTTTCACTTGTTTCTTCTTTGAGGCTTATTCTCTTTCATTCTTTGAAGTTTCTTATGATGTTGGATGTTTGAAGGAAAAATTTTAAATTTTTTCATGGATTTGAGACATTCTTTGCTATTGTCAGTTGTTGCCCGTAGAAATGCTTCTTTGGACTTTTATTTCCAAAGAAATGTCCTTTTGCTGGTAAAGTTTTTGCTTCTACATGAAAACTCTTGGTTGGAGAAGAACTTGAAAAAGAAGTTTTGAAAACCAATTTGCTTAACTTATAGATCTCTGTCATCACTCTCTGTGTTTTAGCATTCTGTGGCGGGTTCTTTTAGATCAATGCTCTGTAGATCTAAGCAATTAGCACACGGAAGACTAACATGGGGTGTCAAGGTCTAGAATGCTTCGTTTGTTAGTTAAATTTTGTTTTTGATTTCTTACTAATTTATTACTTATATTGTTGTTGCCTATTTTATTTCATTATGTGCTTTTTAGCTAAAGCAAAGTGTGTTTTTTCTTTTAATTGTTCTCTACATCCAATAAGGATGACTTTTGGCTTCTTAAATCTATGATTTCTTGACAGCTTTTAGGTTTCAGAAGGTACTACAGAGTTCAAGCTATGAAAAATGGTGCTATGCAATTTAAGACAGATTTTTTTTTTCTTTTTCAATTTTCATTAGACTTAATAGTAGCTAGGTTAGGCTGTGTTTTAATTTCTTCTTATATTATTATCATTAATTAACTTCCAAATTTGAAGGATAAACTCTGACATTTAATTTGAATTTCCAGATATGAGATGTCTCCCATTTTTCAAATTTGTTTTTCTTCTTTTGGTGTTATGAAATATTTCCTGATTTTACTATGTGAATTGCAAAATAGGCCCTTGGACAGTTTAAAAAAAAAAAGCTCTTGGCCTTGGGTGGGCAGGCATGCAACATGCCAAGACACAGAAACCCAGAAACTCCTTTTCATCAAGATCATATTGTTTGTTTTGTGTTATTATTGCTATTTATCTTTTTGTTGGGCCATTGTCGGCTCATAATTATGTATGGAGCATAACATAAAATACTAAAGTAAATAAAAAGGGTAAGATAGATTATGCTATAGTAATTGATAAAATCTTTTGATTGTAACTTTTTCTCTTTCTTATCTTTTATTATTATTATTATTATTATTGTCTTGTGGTTCTGGTTGGTTGTAGTGGGGGTAGTTTCTGAGGAGTTTCTTTGAAGGGATTGCGTTGGTTGTTTGTTTGCTTGCTAGTGTGTTAGGATCTGTGCAAACCAATTTGAGGTAGCTGTCCTTTTTGCAATTTTTTCTTTTACATACATATATATATCTTCTCTTTTAATTTTCTTTCTCACCCAAAGGCTTCTCTGAACTATTGCTGGTGGTGTGGGTCAGGTGGGGGTTTCAAGAAGAAGACTTCTAATTTGCTTTTTTACCCCTTCTACTCAAGAATAGAGAAGAAATAATGCAGACTCCAAAAGCAAGGTAAGGTTGTCATTTGCTAAGGATCTCCGCAGCACTTTTTATTTGTTTTTTTTTTCCTTGGAATGATTACTTTTATACTGCTTGCTTAAATGGATTTTAGCTCAGTAGCACATTTTCCTTTTAATAATAGATCACTAAGTTGCAAACCCATTTGGTGAATATTCTTCTGGTACGTAAATAACATGTTCTAGTATGTAATGTCCATTTAGTCTGACTTCTTTGGGACAGTGATTTTATTTCCTTTCTATTTGCAAATTCACATGCCTTCTGGCTCCTGCAATGTATGCATATTATGGGGGTGGAAGCGAAACCGAACAAATGATCACACCGAACCAAACCGATAATTTCATAGTTATTTAGTTTGGTTTCAGTTTGAAAAATAAAGCAAACCGAAAGTTCGATTTGGTTTGCGATTTGAGATTTTTTTCTCGATTTCAAATTAGACTAGACCGAAATTATTTATACACATATATATATATGCTTTTTCCTAGTATTATAATTAATTATGTTTGGTTTTATTTCATATATATCCACAAATTTTTTTTCACCTATCTTTAATTTAAATTTTATAGAAAATGATCATTCATAAAAATAAATAAAAAAGAGTCTTATTCTCGAGAAAAAAGACAAGTTTTGAGTGTGTTAATTAATAAAATGGACAAATTTTGTGTTGTATATTGAACTATTTTCAAAATTTTTTTTATCATTAATATTTTGTCGGTGTTTTTTCCAAAATTTATAATAAAATAATAATGATTTAGAAAAAATATTTTTGGTTTGAAATCGATAAACTTGAAGGTGATCAAATCGAATCGAACTGAACCAAACTGACAGTTTGACAATAATTATGGTTTGGTTTGATTTGAAAATTCTTCAAACCGAAAGGATTGGTGTGGTTTTATAAAAACCCTTCAAACCAAATCGATGCCACCCCTAATGCATAAATGGATAAAGAATCATTTTTTGTTAAGCAAAGGAGGATTCATTTTTATCAATAAGATTTGATATTCTAGTTGCTCTACAAGGAATGGATCGAGCTATAACAAAATATCAATTTGATTTAAGCACAACCAGTCATGGAAAGTAAATCAAAGTCCTGTTAGTATAGTTTGTGATTGGAGGACTCTTATTAAAGGTTTAATAGTTTAGCCATACTTCTGTAAGATACTTCTTAGGTTATATATCTACAACTTTCAGGTAGTACTAATTTGA
Source organism: Aleurites moluccanus (assembly GCA_948193065.1). Taxonomy (NCBI): domain Eukaryota; kingdom Viridiplantae; phylum Streptophyta; class Magnoliopsida; order Malpighiales; family Euphorbiaceae; genus Aleurites; species Aleurites moluccanus. Next base: position 56,093 of record CANXYC010098205.1, on the reverse strand, counting down.
GATGTTGCTTGATGTTTAAAACAACTCATCCGAATTACATTTCTTGTTCGGTATCGATGTTAATAAACCAATATAAAATTAGAAGTTCATGTATCCAATGTATCAATTGATATATCCGTCTCAACCATTATGGATATTTGAACTTTTCTCCTAAATCTTGTTTCTTTTTCTTCTCTATAACTTGACTTCTGCAGCACCTTGTTTTTCTTTTCTTTTCTATAAAACTTTACTTCTGTGGCAATATCTATGAATGTATTGGCTAGTAAAGGAAAAGTTAATGGAAAGAGGAAAGGAAGTTTTCTCTGCAGTACACATCATTTGTATTTCAAAGCTGGTGATGCATCAGTGTCAATGGGGTGGGTGAGTGTTGAATATATGCTTGTTTAATCTATCAAAGAGGTGGCAGGTATTGACATTGTATCACTTAACAAAGCATAAATGCTTAGTACCATATTATTATTTCTGAAATAAAATGTCTAAACTCAACATTCTTGTAACTCAACTGATGCCTGGATTGGTTCTTTAGTATCAGTTGTTGGAAGTAAGTACTTTGTAAAAAAAAAAGAAACAATAATAATGCATGTCTAGTGATACTGATTGTGATTTTACTGGCTTTGAGAGCAGAACCGCCTCCTTGGAAGTTCCAAAAAGAAAATCTCCTTCAAGACCACGGACTGCACGCCAACTCAAGATACCAGGATCAGATTCTGACTCTGTCTTTTCTCCAAATCCTGCAAGTAAGACTCCAAAAGACAAAAGTCCTAAAGTCCCTGAACGGAGATCACCACAAAGTCCAGCAACTGAGGTACTCATTTATTTCTTGTGACAAAAACTAGCTCCTATTGAAGCATTCAGTACTCTCAACAATCTCATAGGCTAGATTATGCTCATCATATGTTACTCGACAAATACATATGCCCTCACCATTAAGGGTGCTATAGCCATATGACTTTCTATTTAAAAATTTTTGCTCTTAATATATCATTTGCAAGGTATCATTATTGTTTTAGTTGTTTCACTCAGTTTCCATCTCCCTTGTCTTGTGACCTCTAGAAGAAACGCCCAAGCAGAGTACCCGAATTAGAGTCACAGCTTGCTCAACTCCAGGAGGATCTGAAGAAGGCAAAGGATCAACTGAACTCATCTGAGTCATGGAAGAGGAGGGCACAGCAAGAAGCTGAAGACACCAAGAAACAGTTCTTAGCTATGTCAGCTAAGCTTGAGGAATCCCAACAGCAACTGATGGAACTTTCTGATTCTGAGGATTCTCGGGTTCAAGAACTCCGTAAAATCTCCCATGATCGAGATAAAGCTTGGCAATCTGAACTTGAGGCTGTCCAGAAGCAGCACTCCATTGATTCTGCAGCATTGGCTTCTGCCATGAATGATATCCAGAAGCTCAAAGGTCAGTTGGAAATGGTAGTGGAATCCGAAGCTGCACAAACAAAACAAGCGGAGTCAGCACATGCTGAGTTACAGAGTTTGAGAATGGAACTCACTGAAACTCTCTCCCTTGTTGAAAAACTGAAAACTGAGCTTAGTGATTGCAGGGAATCAGAAGTTGAAGCCCTAGAGCTCGTTAGTAAAACTCAAAAACAATTGGAAACTGCAAATGCAACTGCAGAAATGCTACGGGATGATGGCATCAAAGCCATGGAGGCCTACAAGTCCTTATCCTTGGAGCTTGAGCAATCAAAAGCTCAAGTAAAGTCATTGGAGGAACTTGTCAGCAAACTGCCGGCTGATCTAGCTAACAGTGGTGACAAAAAATTGATCAATCCTTTTGGGGATGTTGAACCAGCTGGCGGAAGTGCAGAAAATGACGAAAGAAACCAGCTCAAAGCGGAGCTGAAGTCATTGAAATTTGAAGTGGGTCAGTTGAGTTCTGCACTAGAGGCATCCGAGGCCAGGTACCAGGAAGAATATATTCAGAGCACATTACAAATTAGAAGTGCTTATGAACAAGTAGAACAAGCAAAAGTAGAATCAGGGAAAAGAGAGGCTGAATTGGAAGAAGAATTAAAGAAAGCCAAGAGTAATATTGAAGAGTTGAGGGCTAACCCAATGGATAAGGAAACTGAATTGGAGAGTATTTCAGAGGAGAATGAAGGGCTGAATTTGAAGATGGAGAAAAATCAACCAACCGAGAGAGAATCTGAGCTTGCAATGGAGATGAAGAAGTTAGAGCGTGATTTGGCAGAGTTGAAGGCAAACCTGTTGGATAAGGAGACTCAATTGCAAAGTGTAACTGAGCAGAATGAAATGCTCAAGATGGAAATCAAGAATGCGGAAATGGAGATGAGTAAAATCAATGATGAAGCTGTTGCACTGGCAGAGACAGCAAAGGCTGCAGAGCGAGAGGCTTTGATGAAACTTGGTCATCTAACAGAGGAAGCAGATAAAAGTAGCCGAAGAGCAGCACGAGTGACTGAGCAGCTCGATGCAGCCCAGGCAGCAAACACAGAAATGGAAGCTGAGTTGAGGAGACTAAAGGTGCAGTCAGACCAGTGGAGGAAGGCAGCTGAAGCAGCTGCTGCTATGCTTTCAGCGGGGAACAATGGGAAATTTGTAGAAAGAACAGGTTCACTTGACAACAACTATAATACTGTTGCTGGCACTATGGGTTCACCTTACTCCGAAGACATGGATGATGACTCACCAAAGAAGAAAAATGGGAACATGTTGAAGAAGATTGGGGTCTTGTGGAAGAAGGGTCAGAAATAGAAAAATGTGGCAGGTTGCATTCCATATTGCATTTCAGAGACTACTGTATAGGTAATGTGGAAGCTGATGAACTTTGGAGCCATCCATTTTGTTTCACCTGCCCTTGACACATCCTCAGCGGTACTAATCAGTTGGTTTTTCTGCTATGAAGAGAATGAAATATTAACTTGGAACAGGTGATTAAAATAGAGATGGAAGAAGCAGCTGTATTGTATTATGAGCCAAGATATAATGCTGTAACTTTTTCTAATTTTACATTGCTAATGAATTTCTGCATCATGTATGTGAACAAAGTTGCTATCTTCTTTGCCTCGTCATTTCTTGCTAGTATAGATACTAACTGGTTATCACAAAATGCCTGAGATACTAAAGCTTCATTCCTCTGGAATAATTTCTCTCGTCCCAAAATAATATGAACAATTCATTTCCGGAGCAGGCATGGATTAAAGCGCGAAGTATTCCATGGAATTTGGTTCCTGGCTTTTTTATCATAATAATTGACAATGAATAAAGGTAAACAAATAATTTTTAATTTAATGAAATTTTTTAAAATAAATATAATTTAAAATAATTAATTACTAAAAAATTTAATTTTAAATATTAAATCATATTATTAAACACTACCTTATCCAATATAATCTATATAAGAAAATAAAAAAAAAAATAGATGTAGGCCTTTTCTATGTATCTTTTAAACACTTATTTGATCACAACATAAATTTGTATCTTAGACTTAGATAACATCATTTAACTAGTTAAGCCTGTAAATTTGACACTCACTGTTATAGTGTGTTTCTAAATTTGAGACTACAATTTGAGTTTACGGTATCAATATTCAAGAGATAATTTTTAAATATATAAATTAAATATGAAATAGATTTTTGAATTCGGTCAAAAAGAAAAATTAGTCTTAATTGACGCTTAATTTAATCCTAAAATACACTTGATTGACTGAAATTAAAAAAAAAAAAAAGAAGAAGAATGCAAATTAGAGTTCAAACATAACAACAAAAAATATATACCATTAATAATTTTTCAATATAAATGGGGATAAAAATGTTTTTAAAAATAACAATAATTGGGTCCAGTAAAATCTGGATAGCAATCAGGCCCAACACAAACCCAACGGCCTTGAGACTCCACTTTACATCTCTATATACGGAGAGCATCCGAACCATTTTTAGGGTTAGGGTATTACTTAGCAGCTGTTGCCTATTTTCTCTTCTTCTCCAATCTCAAAAAACCCTCTTTACAGCCGAAGAAGCTTGTCTCTGCAATCATGGGGTATGATTTTGTCTCTGTTTCCTTTAGACGCCATTTTCTATAATCATTTAGTTATAGATCCTGGTTTTTGGTTACTGAGAAAGCTTGAAGATCAGAGAAATCTAGCAAATTTTCAAGCTTTATATTAATGGTTTATATTATTTCGTTCTTTTGTTGTGTTAATGATTTAAAATAAGAATAAATAGGCAGTTATAAAAATACTTCCAAAAAGAAAAATGTGGGATTTGATAAGCTGTTCAAATTTGGTTCTTTATTTTTTCAAGTGTGGCTGAACTTTTATGTGGCTGGGCTATTAGTTAATAATTGTGAATGATCAGTATGCTGGTTAGCTTTCAGATAATTAGATTTTTATGCACTGATTTTAAAATTTATTCCTGTTGTTGACTGATATTGCCATGTTTTAGTTTTAGCATATCTCTTCACTTTTATGTGATAAGTAGAATTGGTAATTGTTGAACTAAATTATGGGTATGTTAGCAATGATTAAATAACAATTTTGAATATTTTGGTCGGATTTGGAAGTTTCAATTATTGTATTTCAAGATTTTTTTTTATTAGAGATAGGGATTTAGATATCTTCTCCCAGAAGTGCAAGTGGTATTTTATGCTGAAGAGAAAACTGTTCAAATTTATTTATAATTTTAACTGAAATGAAGATATTATATTTTATCATGCAATTAATTCTTGGTGCATGTGTCATCTTGTAGCATGTGTTGCATTGATGATTTGAAAGCTCTCATTTCTTGCATTACAGTGATTTGAGGACTGTGCATCTCCCTGGAGTGTGCGTCCTAATATAGTTTAGCTTCCAATAATTTGTTTTCTGAATTGTTTGCACAATTGTTTCACAGGAAGACAGGTGGTATGGGAGCTGCTCGCAAACTGAAGTCCCACCGAAGAAGGCAGAGGTGGGCTGACAAGTCATACAAGAAATCTCACCTTGGTAATGAATGGAAGAAGCCATTTGCTGGGTCTTCCCATGCTAAAGGCATTGTTCTTGAAAAGATGTAAGGCTGCACTTTGTTTTTGTAATTTTATTTTTGTCTGACCTTCCTTGTATAGAACATTATATTCTAAATTGTTGAAAATGACTTTGTAATTGCAGAGGTATCGAGGCGAAGCAGCCAAACTCTGCTATCAGAAAATGTGCTAGAGTTCAATTGATTAAAAACGGAAAGAAGATTGCTGCTTTTGTTCCAAATGATGGTTGCTTAAACTACATTGAGGAAAATGTGAGTACCATTTGTGTTTAAGGTCCGCTTGTTCATATTTGTGTTCCTAACATTGTAACTTTTGTGGTTGAAGGATGAGGTTTTGATTGCTGGATTTGGACGTAAGGGTCATGCTGTTGGAGATATTCCTGGAGTTAGATTCAAGGTTGTGAAGGTCTCTGGTGTATCCCTCCTGGCTCTCTTTAAGGAGAAGAAGGAAAAACCAAGATCTTAAGTATGCAATGGAGAGTTGATCTTCTACAATAGTTTATGGCTAGTTATTCTAAAGAATGGAGAATGTTTCTCTTTGTTTTTGAGTGGATCTGTTGAACAATGTTTAATCATTCTAGTTTGTGTTGAATATTTTCTCACCGCAATTTTTGTCCAAGGTTGTGTTAAGTGGTGTTTCTAGTTATTTTGTGGTGTTTCTGTAATTAGTTTGATGCGATCTTGGCCCCAAAAAGGGCATTCCATATGTTTAATACTAAATTGGACCGGCCGGTCGGACCAGGAATCGGTCAGTAGACAGTTTTATCACCGGTCTGGTTATAAAAACACTGGGTTTAATAATACAATTAATAAGAACCATACCAATATCATATGCAAAATTCGACCTTTCAGCTGGCTGCGAAAAACGACTTCCAGTAAAAAAAAAAAAAGTTACAGCAAGTGGCAAAAGCGAACGTTTTACACAGAAAGTCTATGTATGGTACAATTTAATCTGAAATTTCCAGAACACATCAAATAACTTAAAAGAGGATTATGCACACAAAATGTACATTCACACATCGAAGCTCATTCCTCCCTTGATCAAATGTGTTCTCCCATCCATGACCTTCTATGTTCATTTTCCTTCAGGTCTTCCAGTAAAATAATATTCTCACTCCAAAGACTAAGCTACCTGCATAACTGTAAGAGACAAGGCAGTTGTCGAAGGAAAACAGAAATCCAGAAAATTCATGCAAGAAATATTTAATCAAAGTGCACCTATGCGAGTTTAAATACCTTCAAGAAACATGATGCTACACAATTAAGCCCTCTTTAACTCTCATCTATCTCCAAGTTTACCCCTTCAGTAGGGATGATAGAAGGAGCAGGGCTAGATAACTTCACAGATTCCTCTGGGGCAGTAGAATTAGCTTCTCTGCTTTCATGAACTTGATAAAGAGAACAATCAAGAACAGGTTTTTGCTGGATCTCCCTGAGAATATCTGCAGCTCCAACTTTTTGGGCCAAAACAACAACTTGATCATCAAAGCAAATTTTTTCTTTCTCAGTTGTGTTAGAAAGACAATCCAAATTCTTCTGTGGACCACTTATCACATTTTCACCCACTTTCTGTGACCAGATTATGTTTTCAGCCTCTGACACGGAATTTGAGTTATGTGTAGCACCAAATCCTCCATTGATGAGAGTATAATCTGCATCTTTTACAGGGCCATTACCTTTAGTCTGTGGACTCATTTTATCCTTATGTAGGCTGTCATCCCATTCAGCGTATCCAATATCCGGATTGTTTATTGCTGCATTACATTTTTTTGGGGCAATTTTCACAGCCTTCAAGCTACTTTGCCCACCCTTTCCAGTAGATATTCTATTCTGAACTCTCAGAGGCATGTCAGGACAGTATTTACCATTCCTTAAAGCACAGACTTTTGGTGCTGCATTTGAGGGTTCCAGAGGTAAAGGCGTTTTAGGTTTAATTTCTAAGGCATGTTGCTGAGGAACAGTTTTGGAGCGCCGAACTGCCATGACAGTTCTAGCAGGTTGATGCTTTCCAAGCTTCGTCTCATTTGACCCTCCTCTAGGGCAACCATTTGCTGCCCCATGTCTGAGCAACCCACTGGGTACAGCTCGTTGTGATTGCAAACTTCCATTGGGAGTGGCCACTGTTGATCTCACCTGAATAGTATAGAACTTGTTTGTGAACGTTATGCATGCCAAAATAATTGCAAATCTTAAAGTGACGATGAATAATGGAGGTGATTTTGTCAGCATACATTTCAGTGAAACATCTCATTAAGATAAATAGCCCAGACATTCCGAAATGAACAACATTGGCAAAATCACTTCTCAATGAGTGCACAATACTTATAAATGGGAAATCAAAACTAACCCCATCAAAGAAGCCAATCTTTGGTGATGGCATCCGAAGCCCTGATGGTTTGATAGGATCTGGACGAACAGGTGCAGCACTTCGTGCGGAAACTCTCTTAACCGCTTCACTGGATAATCCAGTGACCTGGGTACCATGTCCAACAGAACATTTGTCAGTAGATCGGTTTTGAAAGTCCAAAACTTGGGAAGCATCCCCATTCTCAGAAGCATCTTTGCAAGAGCTGGTGTCAAGGCTAGGTCTTGAACTACTAGACCCTTTAGTAAGGGAAGAAGTTGGGGAAAATGATTCCAAAGACCATTGACTGATAGAACTAGAAGGTGATGGAGCAGAGGAGGGCTTGGCCATAGACTTCAAACAAGGTGAGAGACGTGAATTCATTGACGGATTCTTGTCTCGCGATGTGGTTCTCAATGTCGTTTTGGCAGCTAAGCCAATGGAAGAATGATTACCAGTTTTGGGATCAATTTTCCTTTTCACAGTATTCAAGGAATGTTTGCTGCTACTGTCAGATGACAAGCTTCCTGAACTGTCAATAGAGGAAGAAGTTGTCAGTTCCATCTTAGATGCCACTGAAGATTGCGAAGAGGACTTTGGCTTGGGCACGGTATTTCTTGAACCACCCAGTGTAGGAAGTTTCGCCCCTCTACCTGCCACTATTAAATACATTGACAGTCAAGCGGATTCTTATGTACATGAAAAGAATAAATATGAATGGAGAGTTCAAATTACCAGTCAATTTTCTTCGATTGTCTGAATGACCATTTGAGTTTTTTGCACTCTCTTTTTCCATTTTGACACAGTTGGCACCCAAGGAAGCTCTTTTGGTTGCTGTTGTTAAGATGGGACTCACTCTACCAACTATCTTGGGTGGCTTACAAAGAGATGAAGTGGACTCTCCATTTATGGAACCAGACTGCAGGGAAGTAGATCAGTCGAAACCATTATTTGAAGCCAAATTCAAGTTCAAGTTCTTGGGTGGCTTACACAAGCACATTTATGCAAAAGAGAAAACAAATTACATGACTTGATTAAATTTGAATGAGGGAATGAGTAAAGTCCTGTGGCATTGTTAAGTAGATAATGTCTACTCCAGTTAGAAGTACTGTATAATCCATGTCGATACCATTTTCATACAAAAACAATATAACATTTTCAAAGTATAAGTAGATACATGCCTTCAAAGCTTGTTGATTAGGAGAGACGTGGTTTGTCAATTTCCCTGATCCTTTAATGACGGCATTTGGCTTCTTGGGAGATGTTTTAGTCTTTAACTGAAGTTCATAATGCAATAAAATAAGTCTTTAACTGAAGTTCATAATGCAATAAAATAAGTGCCATTTAAAATAATAAAGATTTAGGACTGACAATCATTGAACTTACCTTATTTTGAGTGGCAGTGCCCACTTTCTCCGAAGCTGAAAGGAAAGGCACCATTAGTTTGATAGTAATCAAATAAAAAAGAGGTGTGCACAAACATCAAATAAAATATCCAGCCAATCTATTGTTTAACCAACAAAATAGGATTTACACAATACATCAACTTGATAGGCACAAAGGAAGACTATCTGAAAGATCCAAACCTATTCATATGTGCCAGAGTAAAGGAATGGTATTATAGCCAATGTAACTACACAAATAGACCTGATTTAAATTATCCTTTGATCTGTTCTACACAATTATTAGTGTAAATAGGAAAAAAGGACCACATCTATCCCAAGAATGAAAATTAATTTAACAAAATGCAAGCATATCTTTTACAATGTCTCTTCAGCGGAAACTGAATGTTAATTAAAGATAAAAGTCAAATTGGCATATTCAAGTTGTTACATTGAACAACATTCTAATCCAACAGAGATGGAAAGCTGCTGCATATTTGGTGGCAGTGGTGAAAATCAAGATGATTTTCTGGTAGTAATGACTGGGAAATAGAGGACTGCCCTTGATTTCGTTCTTGACAAAATAACCAACTCTCCTTGATGGAATGATAAATTCTTATGGTGATAAGAGAATTGGCTGTGGGGCAAAGAGCTGGATATGGATATGATGCAGTATTTTCTACAATCCAATACCATATATAAAATAGAAGGAAGACTCACAATTGATAAGTTGGCCTTCATTAACTTCAGATCCTGTTTTACTACGTGAAATTGCTGCACTGGATGCTTTATTAGATTTCTTGATTGAAGCTCTTATATCTTCAAACAAGTCATCCTCAAGAGTTTCTAACATCGAATTATCAGTTGCTAATGTAGATATTGAATCCGTAGATCTGTGTATATCCTCCTCAATTCCTAGTAATATATGGTTTTTTCTTCCTTTCTCAGTTCCTCCAATCATGTTAGATAACTCCTCAGGTTCCAAAACACCTAGTAACACATAACATACATCTCAAACTAAAAGATTATGTTAATTCTGAAGAAGGATAGAACACCAGCAGATCAATTGTGTAGAATGAATACCTGCACTCGTGAAGAAAGCACTGTCCCAGGCCAAACTTTTGCGCAAGTTGTACTTTTCATTTTTTCTTGTATTTTCTTGTTCTACTGATTCAAGTGGCTGAATTACTCGTTCATCTTCTTGAAGAAAGCCTCCAGGGGCTTGCATATCCGGCAACTGAACAGTTGTGTGCTCCTTCTGATTATCTGTACATCGCATGGTGCCAAATTATGCAAAAGGAACTCTTTTTGTGATTGCAACTCACAAAATTAAAATGAAAGCAAAAAAATCAAGCTTTCATAGAACCCTAAAATCCCCATCGGATACACATTATTTTCCAAGTCATCGTGAAAGTAATATCAAACTAAAAGTTGCAAAATTGAAAACCTCTAAATACCTTGTGCTGCAACATATTATGCCACAGAAATCAGCATATACACTGCATCAGGGAAGTTCATGGTAGGTGCCTCAAGAGAAATCGCCCCCTAAAAGCTAGTTATTTGGGGGTGTGGTGGAAAGCCTAATTGCCTAAGATTCTGTCTGCCTACATCAAGCTTCCATAAGGATATTGAGACCACAACAACATCTTGAAGACCAAATACTTGAATAAGCATATAATTTTTCTCAAATAACCTACTAAAAGTATTGACATATATTACCAAGTAATGCTATGTATTACAAGAAAAAATGAAGGAAAATTTATCCAATGATTTTTGTTTAAGCTATTCATTTTCCTTCAAAATTCTAAATTCAACATATAACAATCAACTCATTTCACATCTACAAGTTTTTTCATCTTTGCATCTATATATATATATATTTTTCAATTGTTTCTTCCAATTATAGGTCAATTGACCTACTCGGAAGTTATAATTTAGTTTCAAATTAAATAATCAGAAGAATAATACTAAAGAAGAAGAATGAAAATAATACAGACAACAAGATCAACCAGCTACGAAAACAAATCACAAACAATTTAAAACAAAATTCACAGAAGTAAAGGCTAAATGAAGATTATAATCTCCAGATTAACGCAATAAATCGAAAGAAAAAAGAAGTAAATGAAAAAAAAATTACCTGTAAAATAGGGAATTTGATTATCTTGAGAAGGAGGATTATAGAGGCAATCGTCTTCAAAGCTGACATCAATTAGACTCAGCCTTTTATCTTCAAAAGTAAAATTCTCTTCGGAGTCACTCATCGTTATAGAGATGGATTAAAGAAATACAATTGAATTGCTAGAAATCAAATGAAACTGAATCGAAAAATGGTTTTCAGAGATAAAGAGAGAGAGGAAGAGGGAGAAAAGGGGAAAGTGGAATTTTGAATTTTGGCCAAGCGCCGTTTCGGTATTATTAGTTATTAAAATAATATTTTATTGAAAAAAAAAGAGAGATTATATATACACGTGTTACCGGTTACAAGTTATCATACATGTATAAATTATTTTTCATTTCAAATAGTTAATTATATTATTATAAGTTTAACCGTTAAACCTAAGATTAAAATATCAATCACCCTTCGTTTCAGCATCACTCAATTTGCTCTAGAACTCTTCTGTTTAAGCCTAATAGAAATAATCAATTTTGTTATTAAAAAAGAAGTCAAGTTAATTCAAAGTATTCGCAATAATACATTAATTTTACAGCTGAATTAGAGCTTCATAATTTAAAAATTAATTAAATAAAACCTGCTTTTTTATTAAAAAATAAAATATTAATTTTTAATTAATAGAGACTAGTGATATTAAGGGTACTAAAAAATAAGCTAAAATTAGAATATGAGAATTAATCAAATTAAATTTAAATAATGATATAAAAAATTTAGGGTTTAAATCCCATCAATTGAAATTCGTTCGAATTGCCTAATTGCAATTAATAGAAACTCATTACAATCACAAATAAAAGCTATTATTGTTAGTATTGGGAAGTGCGATTTCTCGAGTGATTTGCTTCATAGATTTAGGGAGGGAATAAGTTTGTAGGTCTAACACACAATTCAAATTAAAATTTTAAAATAATAGATTTATTAGTCATTCTCACTATATATAAACAACACATTCCTAGGTCTAATATATTAATATAATTTCACTTTCGTTATTTTAAATATATAAATAGTGATTAGTTATTTATAAATATTACTCTAAGACAATAAATTCTTACAAATAATTATAAATCAATTAATTAAAAATAATTAAAAATAAATAAAATAATTACATCTAAAATCTAGATAATAATTTAGTACTCATGATTTGAAAAGAAGATAAAGTATTAATTGAATAAACATCAAACAAAATATTTAAAATAGAGAATAAAGTTTAGAAAAATTCTAGAAAAAGAAGAAAGGAGTCCAAAATTTTGAATTTTCCTCCAAGCTTGTGAATCTTCAACTTCCCTTATGAAATATTTGGAAATTGGGGAGTATCTTCATCTTCCTCCCTTCCTTATTTCCCAAAAATTAATAGAAAATATATTTATATCTATATATAGGCATCACAAAACTTAAATTTAAGGAAATTTTAAAATTCTTAGAAATCTAAGAAATTCAAAGTACCAAAATACTCCTCAAATTACAAGCAAGCAAGCTAAAATTTGATGGAAGAAAAACAAAATTGAACAACTAATAGAGGTCCACTTCCGTGCACAACCTTCCTTACACGGCCGTGCACTTCCTTCTTCAATTTATCGTGAATTAAGTCCAGACAAAAAAAACATTGACACGGTTCGTGCACAGCTTGTCTTGCATGACCGTACATGCTTCGGAGGCCTTTTTTTATTTTTTATTTTATCTTTTATTTGCAACGAGTTCTTTTCGAATGAGTTTTGAACTCTCATTTTACTTGAAATTGCTTAAAAACCTTCCAAACAACCTAAGAAAACTTGAAACAAACTATAAAAGTAACAGTTTAACAAAAAAAAAAAAAAAATTAAAACATAAATAAAATAACAGATGAATTAATTTTAACCGTTACTCTTAATAATAATAATAATAATAATAACATATTTCACACTTGTCACTCGCTCATCTGATGTCAAATATTATCAGAATATTGGGTTGATGCCCTTTGCAAGGATGCAAAGCATGTAAATGAGGGAATATGATGCAGGACAAGCTTGAGTTATACCCTTACTTAGCCGGTCATATACACTATACACTGACTATTTGAAAACTACCCTCTTGTTATATAATTCATGATAAGAAAAGGTGAATTGCAATTTTCAGTGAAAAATTGAAATTCCTAATTGAAGGTCTTATTTTGAATTAAATAGAATACTTGATAACAGAAGGTGCATCACAAATTTTAGTGAAACTTTGAAATTCCTAGTTGAAGATATTGTATTTGAGTTTTGCTAGAATGGAAACAGAGTCATTTGCTATATTGCTCATTTCAAAGATGTAGATTGCAAGATTAGATGCGCAGAACTCATTAATAACAAAAATTTAATTCACAGATGAATGAATATTATTTAGTTGTTAACCTGTTCATTATGTGAAATATTTAACCCAGTCAGTGATGTATTTAAGCAACAAAACAAAGGCCATGTTTCAAACCTCAAAAACAAATGGCCATGTCTAAATGGAGATTCAGTAATCATGAAGACAATAAAAATGAACGCAACCACATGAAAATGCCAAAATTTCTACACTGGCAAATTGAAATAGAATCAAGATGGCTAGTTATATCAATCAAGTCTACTTCCTAATAATTTCCATACGTAATTACATCATTCTTCAAAGCTACCTATTTGCTACTGTATTTTAGTCAGACTACTTGTGTAGTCCACTTAAGATCACCAGGGATCAGCCAAAACTGAGGAACAAAAAGAAACTACCAACAATTTAACTTTATGCTTCTGGTAAGAATACCTGATGCAACTTAACCAGAGTTTGATGGATCAAATTGTATTTCCCTCTGCAGAATTTGCATTTTTCTTCCTGCAGTTTGTTGTATTCAGAGAAGATTTACTTTGTGTGGAATGCATGTACTTTAGGCGGTAACTGACAAGTGAAGGTCCAAAAATTCTGTATTTTCCAGCACTGTTGAAAGCTGCTTCTGCATCATCACGCCTGAAGAAAACCACTTTTGCCCGGCTGCTCTTCTTCAGTACTTCAGTCTCTGACTCCTTCACACGCCCATAACGGCTGAATATCTTGTTCAAATTTGATTCTGAAGGGATAGAATCCGAGTGGGTAAATTTCAGAATCAAAGCTGTTACGCAGTCATCATCATTGCGATGCTCTTCCAAGTGGCTCGCAGGTCCTACCGCTTCCATATCAAGAATTTCACCAGCACCTTGCTTTTCATAATCTAAACTGGGACTGGATTGAACAGTAGGCTGTAGTTCAACAGGGGGGATCTTTTGGGTTGTAGTTTCAGATGGAATATCTCCAGCTTCATTCTGATTCTCAAGCGACTGCAGCTCTTGGGGGCCACTTTGAATTATCATGCCAGTCGAACAAGAGTCTTTCAAGTGTTCTGACTCACATGTTTCAACTTCTGATTTGCTTGATTCTTTCTTACCACCGAAGATACACTCTAGGAAGGATTGCTCGTGCTGTGGTGAACTTGCCAGGCAAACTGAATTCCGGAATCCCACAAATAAACTAACTACAGATTTCAAGAAGCTGCATCCTTTCATGGGATCTCTGGCAACCAAGCACAGCTGCGACACCATCTCACCAGATAAACAATCCTCTATTTGAAATAGTTCTTTACCTTCAGATTTTCTAGAGAGAGACTTCTCTTTGTTCTTATCCTTCATTGCACATTCTTGAGAAGCACCATTATGAGGTTTGCGCATTAATGTTGGCCCATTCAGTTGGCTTGCAACCTTAAGAATGCTATTGCCAACCCTATAGGTACCCTTTCGCTGTGAAGAGTTGTTTTCGCCATCTGATGATGAAATACTTTTACTGTGTTTCAGCACAGAGTCATCGGGAGTGGAATCAATAGCTTTCCTTTTCTTACCAGAAGATGATGACGTTGACTTGCAGGCAGCTTTAATCCCCAATCCACTTTTACTATTTGGAACAGATAAGCATCTCTCAACAAAGAGTTCAGCCAAACTTTTTTCTTTCTTTCCCGGATATACACCATCTCCAGAGATGTTCTTATGCTTAGGAGTTGAGCAATCTTGACTTTTTGACTTCTCCTTTCCAGAAGAGACATCCTCATCATCTTTAATTTCAGCAACAGCTTTTTCGTTGAATTCACTATCATGCTCATCACTCAACAGCAAGGTGCCAAGAATTTGGAATTCAGGCAGTTGAGAATAACCCTTCCAACGACTGAATGCCAATAGTTGGGCCTGTGCTGTTACAAATTCCAACCAGTCAACCACACCAAATGGCAATTGACCTAATGCTTTAATATAATAAAATAATTCTGCAGGTTCAAAAGCATCTGCACTTGAAAAACTATCCCCACCTCTTCTCCTACTATAATCTTCCTGGATTCCAGCATTAACAATTCTTTGAGTATTGATCATGCTATACTCAGGCATGCAAGGGCAGGCCAACCCAAAGTCTGCTCGTCTAGAAACCTCAGCCAGAGCACAATTAATAGCATAATGAAATTCCTCTGAGTTGCTCTGTTTCTCCATTTGTGAGAAATGAGATCGGAAAGGCTTTATCGTTGATGCTTCATTCCAAGCGAAAGTCCGATCCCCAAAATATGCAATTAAATAGCTCTCCCTTTTAAAATACTTCTTTGCCCTCTCTGACGAAGCAGAAGGGTCAACTATCTGCCCAGGCCACCAAGGATGGCTCCTCACTTTGCCCCATACAAGATCAGAAACACTAAATTCCAGCTTTGAGTCAGATACTTTCACATTCGCATTACCTGACTCATTCTCATCAGTGCTCACATATGGTTTCAAATCCACAACAAGATTTAGTGCACTAGACTTATAATTCTCACCATTTTCCTGGAAAATCCCTGCATCAAAAAGACTACTTCCCCCAATCTGATCATCAATTTCCATGTCCTGATTCTCAATACTATCAGAATTTACCTCCGTAGAAACATGACTGACATCTTTGGGAGGCAAAAAAACATTAATATTAACTTGCTTCACTTCAACATCAATTATTCCAGGCCAAAGACTCGAATCATCTACATTTTGAACTTTGATTGAATTATCAAATACTGAGCTTGAACAAACCCCATCAACTTGACCCGATTGATTTTCTTCTACCTCACCGAGCTTTGTTTCAGTTACCTGAACTACTTCCTTACTCTCCCCTTCTACAGTCTCAATTTTCATTTTCAAATCAATATGTCTATCAACAGACTCCATTTCTCTTACCAAACCCTCATTGCCTAAACCATCAACAATAACTTGGTCTAACACTGGCTCCCGGATGGTCTTACACACAGGGTCCGTTAGGGTTTCAGCATTAGAAAACCCAAGCCTAATATTTGGTCGTGGGATATTATTATTGTTATTATTATTAATCCCACGAACATCGTTTTCTGGTTCGACAGAAACGACGTCGGAATTAAGGTCGATGTGGTCGAGATTCGCAGACATTAATACACACCAAAAATAGAAAAGCAAATTAAGAACTCTGTTCAAAATACTTCAATGTGAAAAAACAGAGGAAAAAACGAGTACCTTGTTCAAAAGTAAAAAACTTTTGGTTAAGAACCGATAGGAGATGTACCTGCAGAGAAAGAAAGAGATGAAGAGTCAAGTGAATTAGCTGCTTTCGCACCGGAAATGGTTTTCTTCGTCAACAATAGAATGATCTGAGTTGACACGTTGAAATAATCGGACGGCTTGCAGTTATTAAGCCTGTTCATCTCTGAGTTGTGATGCTCATGCCTTACCTGTGCTCCACGTGTGCACAACGACGTCGTTTAATGGCTAATATTAACAGTTGGGAAACGTCAGCTTAGATCTAGAACTAAATGGGCTGAATAATCCTTCGGCTTTCAGTGGTGATTTGCGGGCTTTACCAGCCTTTTTTTTCTTCAGAACAGAAGTGGGCCTTTTTTAAACGGATTATGCATTGAAAAAGCTTCACATGTAACAAGTTGTAAAATGAATGTTGTATTGCACTTGATGTTTAACATGAATCAATTCAGGGTTTTCTTTCTCCTGAATAGATTTACATGTATAATTTAATTCACTACTTTCTACAATGATAATGTTATATCCAAAATTTAAGGTTCACAGAGCACAAATCCAATCCTGTCAATATTATTGTTTATTTTTCTGTGGAATTCTAATTTCAAGAACATAGTGTACAGTCAAGTATATGGCGGTTAAAACTGAATCTCAAGCATTATCTTCATCAGTAGGTTGCAGCCGCCACTCACTCCCATAATAAAAATTTGGCAAGCCCAACCAAAACTTGAAAGCCTCAGCTGCTCGCTTCCTCTCTCTTCTCCTGTCTTTGCCTAGCCTGAGAGGCATGTTTACTACTAAACATTCTCGAATGCATCTCTACGTACATCTTCTTATACTTGGTCTTATTTGGTGGAATCCTATTTTCTTCCATGCACGCCACTATTTCTAGAGGTTTTTGGAAGAAAGCAGCCTTCACACTAATATCAGCCAGAGTGTCTAGCAAGTCTTCATCAGGTTTCAGTGTTGGGGGAGATGGTGTATCGGAATTAGACTTCTCTCCTTCCTTTTGCACCACAACCCTTTCCTTGACATCTTTCCCAAGAAGTGTAGCCACTTAAGGTAGAACCAATATTCTCTGGATTATTTTCTTTGCTTCTTCGATCAATCCCAGTTTACAGTACCCTTCAACAAGCATATTCCACGCGATCAAATCAACTTTCACAAATGGGTCTTTGAACATCTCATCGAAGACCTGGTTAGCCAACTTCGGTTGACCTGATAAGGCAAAAGCTTTCATCAAAGTGGTATAACTGATCTTCGTAGGAGCAATTCCTTTTGCTTGCATCACATTGAAAAATGCAAGAGCCCCTGCACTATCATCAACCTGTATACACCCATCAATCAAAGTATTACATGAAACCACATCAGGTTCAATTTCAGCATCATCAGCCATTTCTTTAAGCAACTTCTTAGCCTTACCAATCTCTAGCTGTGGCAATTACCCTTAAGCAGAATATTATAAGTAATCCTATTTGCAGGCACACCAATTCTAGTCATCTTTGCTAGTACTTGGCGAGCACGGTCCATAGGACCTTCCTTTACAAGAGCAGAAACAACTGTTTTATATGTTACCTGGTCAGGATGACTTGCATTATCATCTTGATGTCTCATTGCCTCCAACATTTTAGTTGTGCCGCTTACACGTCCTTGCTTCATATAACCCTTCATTAAAGTTGTGTATATTCTAGATTCAGGAGCACAAGCTTTAGGCAACAATGGTGGCTCGATATTAATAGCTTCAATCGAATTTGGAAACAACTTATCAAATACATTTTCCCACTTAGACCCAATCTCTCATTCTCAATTGCATCTCCCTCATCTTCACCCACATCTTCCATATTTGCCTCTCTAAGAATCTTACATAGATCTCTCCTTTCTTCCGCCATTGCTTGAACCAATTTCACCGCGGTTTCAAGATCACCAAACCCAACATAGGCAGCCACAAGAGAATGCCAAGTGGTCATACACAGGCAAGGAAGCAAGACAAGTTTCCCCTTCAGCTTTTGTCTCCAAGTGCAAGATACCATGAGAAAATGATATCCACGTCCGATAGCAGGAATTGAAAGTTTGATCTTGACCAAATGAAAGACACTATTAATTAAAAACTATTTAATATATAAATTGATAGATACTTCCTTTCACAGTCTATTCAAATAATAAACAAAACAATGAAATGACATCACTACTTCCCCAACCTGGGATTAAAATTCTTGCAAACACCTGGTAGACCAATAATAGCAAAAATAATATGCATAACTATCATCAAGAACTACAGAGTGAAGTATGAAGCACAAAAGATTCTCTGGTCTGCTCATCCTCTGGCAATCATATGAAAAAAAAGGGGCACAAACAAATGCATATGAAGTTTGCTAATCAAATTGTAATGCAAGAACATTTCCTTGTCATATATCCAGTCTGCAAACAATAGGAAAATGATCCTCCCAAGATTTACAATATTTCTTCAAACAGTAACTCTAATGTGAAAAATACCCTAATTATACAAACATTAACAGAAAATAACTTTAGACAACAATACAACCAAAACCGTCCATAATAGTGCTAACATTGGATTCAATGTTTTGGTATAATATTTGTTGTGAGCACCAAACTAGATATTAAATGAGACTCTAAATGATGGCATTCTTTGAAGTAGAAAAGATGTTTACTCAGTGCCTTGCATAGGAACCATCATATACTGGACCTGCAAGTAAAATAAGATATCAAGAGTCCAGAAAATACAAATACAATATTAGAGCCAGAAAGTCCAGAGGAATTCATCATCCAGCAATAACTCTATTAGCTTCATAAACCAAATTTACTATACATTCACAAGGAGAATCAATAAAAACATAATTCAAAAGGAGAGAGAAACAGAAAAAAAAATGAAAGAGATTTCAATAATTTTAATTTCCAAAGGATTAACAAGAAAAGAGGTGTGGCAGTTCCAACACTGTATCATTACTTATTAAGAAACGAAAATTACATAATTTTTCAATGAACACCAACAAATTTGCATGCTAAGAACTTCAAGCATTCTTGATTCATGTTGTATTTCATCATGCTTCAACCAGTTTGACTTATGCATCAAAGATCTAATATGCAAGAACTCCCATCAACTTTATTATTTATTATTGCTTTCTTTGCTGCCTGGTTGATATTGTTGGTCTTTGCAAACTTGCTCATAAATCTCCACTTTATGGAGAGAACATTATTTCAGGAGCCACTACTCCTACTTATGCAGCTATAGGTTTGCATGTTTACCATTGGAGCAATATTTGTTGATGAATGGTTATACAATGGCGTCTATTTATCCATCAGTGAAAATTGGAACCAAACCAACTAACTGGATTTTACTATGTAGTTACTACTACTGCAAACCAGGTTCCAACATGATGTTCAAGTTCAACCTTCACGTTACTATTGTTCACATACAAGAGTAAAAACAACCATATATATTGTTCAAAAACCTGAAATGAAATTGGAATGTCTACCATGCTATAACAACCCTAACACAATTAGTTAAAGGACCCTATAATCTTCTCTTCCTCTTGTTGGATTGCCTTGGATTTCAGCATGATTAGAAAATTAGGAATCACAGCAAGAGATGGCGGCACCTCAGCAGCAGCAGCACGTGATGTTACCACATTTATATTTTTTGATGTGCTATATTTAATATATTTACATTATATAAATAAGAATAACAAACTATAATACTTAACAGTAGAATATAAATAATATGTAATGGGGTTTGGTTCCCCATTACCCGGACACAACTAGAGTTATATTAATAAAAAGATAAAAATGGGTCGTGTCGGGAAAAATTGTAATCAAACAGCAAACAGTGAAAAAGGAAATGGAGCTAGTGATGCTTCATGATAGCAGCACTAATCAACTGTCAGTAGAAGCTTAAAAAAGGACAGAACATTACACAATCCCATGATAAATTATATCACCCCTATGCCAGACAGAATAACTCAATGAACAAAAGTAAAGGCCTAATGCTTGCATAATAAATGCAGGGCATACTCTCATGCTCACAATAATCCAGCAACCAAACAAGCGCAATTGAACTAACATTTTGACGTGATGTGAACAAGCATTAAACAACATAAAATTTGTGAAAACAAATTTGACGAACAAGTCTACCACCCCACTAAATTTGATACCGTAATTTTTTCCTAATAAAAATAATATTTCAGATACCAAAGTTAACTTAGATAAATAGTAAACCATCTCAATTGCCAGTAACAATACCAAAACTCTCACTCAAACATAATTCAATTATCCAGTTGAAGTCCCAGAACTTCAATGACTAAAAAAAAGAAAAGTTCATACATAATATCTACATAAACACTCGTACTCAAGAATGATTATCATGCTGTGAGTGGCCATGTAAGAGAGAGAGAGAGAGAGAGAGAGAGAGAGAGAGATTACTTGAGAATTTGCATAACTGACACCTTGTGGGAAAGAGCCTTGATGAGAAATCTGCAAACGTTCATTTGTCAATTGTCGCTAAATAAGATGATCATACATAAAAATTTGGACTCAACAAAAACAACATATTGAAAAAAAAAATGAGAGGAGGAATATAGATCTAATAAAGCTTCATTTCACCTGGATATTTGGACTGGGTTGTTGAACGTCTTTCTTAACAGACGTTTCTCCGCTCTTTGCCGATCCCTTGGTGTCATCCTGTCAGCCACCACAATTTACAGATCTCAGTGTTCCATATTTACAAAATTCAATTGAAAAGGAAAACAAGGCAAAAGAAAAATGTATGAGTGGGGAAAAAATCAATCAACATACCTCCATCTGCATCGTCCGTTCAACCCAATAAGACAACAAGAGAAACACACCAATTAGTACTTAAATCTTATACAACAATTGCATTATTGGGAATCAAATGCGACAAATCAACACTCGGAAATTAATGTTCAAATAAAATAGGAAGAAACGGTATGTTTATTTTAAAATTTACTCTGCTGCAACAATTGTTCGTGTTATGAAAACAACAAAAACGAGCAACCAGAATCTCTGCGTCCAAACAGGTGAAAAAGAAAAAGAAAAAAGAAAAGTGAAGCTCAAGTTGACCTCTCTGTATCGAGTCAAGTAAATCTTAAGCGGATCGATGTAATCCTCAAACCCTAAAGTAGCCATAGCCCACAGCAAATCATCACCGTTAATCGTCTTCCTCTTCTCTCTTTGACACATATCACTCGCCCTACAAAAATTAATCAATCAGAAAACACCCCACCCCCCCAAAAAAAAAACAAACGAAAAACAATAAAATTTCCCAAACAAGCACAAAACAATAATAAATCAGATAAATCATACTCGCTGGTGATGAAACTGATGAACTCAGATACGCATTCCTGAACAGTTTCCTTAGCATCCTTAGCGATCTTACCATTAGCAGGAAGAGCCTTCTTCATAATCCGACTTATATTAGCAATCGGAAGATACCTATCTTGTTCACGGACATTTGAATTAGAGCGAGGACTTTGCTCGCTACTCTCATGGCTACCTCCGCCAGGGCTTGCCGGTGGTGCGTCCGCCGCCATCGTGAAACCCTAGGTAACAACAGTAATGAAAAACAAGCATCGTTACTAAAAGAGAGAGAGCGAGAGAGAGAAGAGAGAGAGAGGGAGAGAGTGAGTTACCTTAGGTGGGGGATTTGTAAAAGGGCGCGAGAGAAAAAGAAGGATTGGATTGGAGGGGAGAAAGAGGAAAGAGAAGGGATCGGACGCTGGAGAAGAGAGGAGATAGGAGACGACTCTGATCAGATAATAAGGTTTATCAGCACCGTTGGTTTTGATTCTGGACTTTTTTTATTATTATTTCTGTTTTCATTAGGCTTATTTGATCCTATTTGACCACGTGGTTTTGGGAGATTTTTTTGGGTTTGGGCCCTTCGGCCCCCCTCTACTTCACGGCCTCGTTCAGCTTTGATTGATTCTTCGGAGTATTTCATACTAAATTATGTGCATATTATAACAAATAAAGTTGGATTACATCATAAAAATAATTGAGGTGGTAAGGAAAATAATGGTATTTTAAGCATTATTCTTGAACTTGGATCAACATTCCCTAAAGGACAAGATACTGTTTATATGGTGGTCGTGTTTGTAAGTGATATTTCTTGCCACCCCATACCATCATGGCTTACAATACAATGCCTTAAATAATTTTGCAACAACCCAACAGCATCAGTAACTGAGATTTAATTGTCCTAAAATTGATGGGAATTTATTCAGCCAAAATGAATTTATTTATCATCAATTCCTTGCTCAAATAACAGAACTTTTTACCAGTAATATTTACTTGCATTCAAAAACAGGAGCACATACAGTTTGCAAGATTAAAATATTTACAAGTTCTTTCATTTTTTCCATTCTGCTTTCTCCACATAGCAAATCCAGCACTTCAATCCTAGAACAAAGAATATGACCAGAGAAAACCAAAAAAAAAAAAAATTTACAAGTGGGATTATGTGCCTCTGCATGAACAAATAACTATCTAGCAGTTGGTCGCACAACGGAGTCATCAAGGGAAAGGTAATTGTCAGTTCCACCTAATTCCAAGGAACCCGTGTTCAGTGAAGAATGAGCAGAAGTCCTTGACATGTCATCTGAGTTACCTTCTCTCACTGCCACAGCTTCTCTTTCAATTACAACAGCATCTTGAATCTCCTTAAGAACTTCTGAAATCGATGGCCTCATGTGTCCGTGAGGCTGGACACACATCAAAGCTTTCTCTGCTATCTTCCACATTGATTGTATATCATACTCATCACGCATCGAGGGATCAATAATTCCCTGGATATCTCCACTCTCTATGTGTAACTTTGCCTATCAAATTTGAAGACATTACAAGAATCAACTCTCCATAATCATTCACATACTACTGCACTTTCTAGAAACTAAACTGTTGTCATTCAGAAGGTTATCAATAAACATTTTAGTGATTTATTCAGTGGTTCAATGTTCATAGTCTCAAAGTCCTTGCATGACTAACCGACTTACCCATTGAACTATATTACGGCAATTAACACCAAAGCTTTCATTTGATATGGCTTCTTGACCAGACATCAGCTCGAGAAGAATGACACCAAAACTATAAACATCACTCTTGTCTGTTAACTGCTGAGAGATATAATACCTGTGTATCATAAGAAGCAACATTATTAATCCAATGTGGTATACAATTTGTCATCACCATTCGTGTACCAACCTGATATATAAAGAAAAATGGGGGAAAAATACTGATGTCAACAATTGATACTTCAGTAACTCAACACACCTTTTATTTGCCCAATGTTCTTACTTATATTTACCAATAAAAAAAAAAATTCAAATAGACTAGATATCTGGATTGATAATGGCCACCATAAAAGTAAAAAAAGCTAAGGCTAATATCATGCAGCAGAGTTCTAGACACCTATCACATGTCCCGAACTGCTATGTACCTGGTACCCCCCTTGCTTCTCTAAGTCATAACCAAATAATTTCTAAAACCAAATAAATGGCAATCAACTTGGTTCAAAAAAAAAAAAAAAAACAGAAAGAAACCTCAACCAAAGATGCTTAGCTTGATGGGAGAAAAGTGTAGAAAAAGTACATACTCTGGATCCAAATATCCTACAGTGCCCCGAACTATACTTGAGACATGTGAAACTCCATCTGCTGCAAGCTTTGACAGACCAAAATCGGAAACCTTTGCTCTCATGTGTTTGTCAAGAAGAATGTTACTGGTCTTCAGATCTCTATGGATGATGGCAGGAACACAGCCTGTATGAAGATATTCAATCCCTGAATAGGATGCAGGCAACACATAAGGATCACTTCAACAACGATTGTATTATAAACAAGAGACTTCAATGAAGCAAATAACACATCCTTATAAAAGAGGACCATGATATGACAAATACGAGGACAAAAAATAGTTTATAAACCTTTGGCAGCATCTTCAGCAATCTCAAGGCGCTTAATCCAATTAATATTTCTTCCACGTGTTAATGGACCTAGCAAAATTTGCAAGCACGCACGTGAGCATCAAAATCAATAATGGTTTAATTTATGGACATTAAAACTTACCATAAAGATGTTCCTTGAGAGTTCCATTGTGCATGAACTCGTAAACAAGCATACTTCTCCCATCTTCTTGGCAAAATCCAAGAAACTGAAGCAGGTTTCTGTGATGTATCCTTGAAAGAAGAGTCACCTGTGTCAAATGAAAATATGAATCAATTTAGTGCTAACTAAAATATGCAAGCAGACAACATGATATGCTTGAGGAGTAAAATATTAGAACAGACTATTTCTTTCACGAAGGGAGCATAAAATCCAGTATTAATACCAGTCATTCCATATCAACTTCAACTCTCATATAGTTTATCATCAAATCTCAAGCAACCATCTAAAGGGCACATCCATTTTCTAGGCCTATCAGTTCAAAAATCAGGAACAGTGCACTGATTTATCCATTTGCTTTTACAAATTGCAAATTTAATGTCAAATATTTATTAAAAAGTAAGGAATCAACCCTCATGCAATTTACTACATATTTCTATGTTTCTAGTGTGGTTGTTCTGATTTCTCTAAGACACCTCCAGGTAATTAGATTTTCTTTGAAAAACTCTAACAGCAAAATGTGTCAGTTGGAAACTTGATTTAAAAAAAAAAAAATACAATATTTTAATCAGAAACCTTGCTCCTTGTAGATTACATGAAGCTCCTTGTAGATTCCATGAAGTTAAGGAACTTCAAAGAAAACTAAGAACATGAAACTCAATACCAAACATGTAAGTTTTCTAATAACTTTTAGAATGAGAACATTCTCCCTGTTCCATAGTCGAGGTTGGAGCTGGTAATGTCAAGTGAAGAAAAGAACAGGATTCAGTTTCCTTCCAGTTCTTAAACAATTTTGACCACTGACCATCTCTACCATGTTCTAATTTTATTCTCAAATCCATATAAACCATCAACAAGTAGATAAATGAGTCAAACCATGACATATGAACAAAGATTTAGAGTATACATATTAACAAAAACAGACTATTGAATTAAGTTCAGTACAGTGGAAATTGGAAAGTTACCTCATTTGAAAATTCTCTCTTTCCCTGGTAGGAATTACTGGTTAGAACTTTTACTGCAATTTCTTTTCCATCTTTCATTTTTCCATAGTATACAACTCCAAAACCTCCAGAGCCTATTTTCTTCTCAAAATTGTTCGTAGCATCTTCAATATCAGAGAATGCAAAGCAATATGCGGTTTCAGCTGGAGTATCACTCAAAGTAGAAACTAGCTTTTGAACAGGCGGTGGATCCCTGAATTTTTCTGAAACAAATTAAGAAAAATTAAGCATGTATTTGTTTCTAAGATTCCAGAAAAATATAGATGGGGGTCCAAAAATATAAAGCATACATACCTTGATCAGGACTTTTCTTCCCTCTACATATGAATAAGCATGAAGCTATTGTTGCTATCAGCAGAACAGCAGCTCCAACTGATGCACCAATAATAATATCAATGTGCTTTCTTCTTCTGCCTCCTTCATGAAGATTAATGTTTCCAGAGTAGCTGCAGTTAACGAAGTAGATGTAAACATTTTACTTTAAAAATACAGGGAAGTAAGGTATACACTACTGAAATGATTAGAATTGTGATTGTTTAGACAAGCATGTACTGTGTACCATATTTGGTGCAAATTAGATTAAGCAAAATTAAGTAGTCACAAGGGCGCCATTTAATTCCTCATGTGTCCATTACTCAAGGCATTGCAAGCCAAGAACCTCAAATAAAAAGATCATCATATTGATTAATTATGTTTTGTTGACTTGTATATACACAGAATTATCATGTAAAGCCCTTCGTAATCATTCTAGTTTAGATAGGAAGTATAAACAACTTATAAGACGGCTTCTTCAGAACAGAATATTAATCTATATAGTCTAAAGAATGATTACTTTGACTATATATATATATATATATATATATATAGAGAGAGAGAGAGAGAGAGAGAGAGAGAGAGTTTATCTAAAGAAAAATAGTCTATGTTTTCATAACACCAGCTGCTATAAATTTCTAATAATTTAAAAGAACAGAAGGACATTTTTTACTCAAATTTATTCCCACAACTGCAATGATACAAATTCAACATTTCTAAGCATGTTAATAACTGCCATAAATTTTTTAAACACAGTGATGCATTTTTATATCTACTTGTTAAAAATGATACTCACTTCAAAACAATGTTTTTATTGAGAAGACCGGATGGTACTGTTCCAGACAACAAATTGTTTTGCACATGCCTACAATCATCCAATGTGTCAAGAATTTATGAATGATTTAGATAAATATCATGCATAAAATAAATCTAGCACTCAAAAGCAAGATAGAACACATCCATTCATAAATAAAATTTAAGAGATAATAAAGAACGTAATTATTTAATCGCCAGTAATGTTGAATGTATCACCAATTAATATCATTTTCTTAATCCATCAAGATCAAGAATAGGTTTCGAATCCCCATTGAGAGATTTCACAATGCCCTTTATATTGTCAACCACTAACAATAATTTAAATCCAAGTTTGGATAACTTACAGTTCCCTTAAATTTGGTAGGTTCACAAAAGAGGAAGGCAGCTCACCCGTCAACTGATTGTTTTCAAGATGGCTACACCAGAAAGGATTTATTAGTTTTATATATTGTAAAAAACCAACATTAAATGCCAGATTAACGGAACAAGTCATCTGAATTTACATAATCTCCAAGTCTGTGCATCCAGTAAAATCAGGTATTCCACCAGTTAATGAATTCCCATCAAGCCATCTGTATCAAGACAAGCAGGTAATGATGAAAGTAAGACTAAATTATTGCTGAAGTTAACATCAGGGCATGTGCCAAGATCAAGCAAAAGAAGAAAGTGGTTTCAACTCACAGTTCAACTAAACCTTTCAACTTTGGCAAGTCTGAAGGAGTAGTACCAGTTAAATTCTTATTAGATAATAAGCTGCCAAAGAACAAAAGTTAATGATTGAACGAGTATAGTATGATTCATTTCAGACGTGATAAAGAACTAACATAGGAATGCATCCATAGAAGCATATTAATCCTAGAACGGTTAAAGTAGTTACATTTTGACTATTCTTGGTTGTGCATCTGAGTTACACTGCAACCATGACCATGGAACTGGCAGACATGGGTCACCACCTTCGTGCGCCCAATCTGCTGATGGGTAGAGCGAAATGACACTAGCAATCACTTCCACTGCAGCAAATTAAACATCAGATATTATTTGTTTTGATTCATTTGAAGAGTCCATATGATTATCGAATATAAGTGTGGCGAGATAAGAATGCCACGATGGATGAATGAACATACTAGAGTGGATAAGATATGAAAACATTAAAGATAAAGTGGGCATCATATTGATCGAGGACAAGATGAAATTAAGATGGTTTGGTCACATGAAGTAAACTTAAACTAACTTGGAGGAAAGGCAAAATGAAAATGGCAAGATAACATAGCTGTCCTTATCAAAACACAGTTCACGACATCAAACTTTATATCAGAGTTCAAATCCATAATGAGACATGAGTGCTTAGCATAATGAGACATGAGTGCTTAAGGAAAAATATTTCTCTACTTACCATCTGGGGAACCATCATTTTTCTCTAGATACTTGTTTATCTCCATAGCATTCAAAAGTGGTCCCTTGGAAGAATCATACGTCTTTCCAAATCTGAAATTTAATACAAAGGGAAGGGATATGTTGGGATATCCTGGTTGATAGAGACGATATTTTCCTTGAGCATTTTCTTGGATATTAACAATAGGTTTGCTCATATCAGGGTGGTCAGGCAACACTAGTCTGAATTTCCTGGATTCATGAGGGCCCAAATCCTCAATTTCTGCAAAGTATGTGAAAGCCCACCCAAAACCAGGAAAACCATCTAAGTTCAACCGATAGCTTAACGACCCATTTGTACCAACTACAGCAGTCTGCATCACTTTCTCAGGAGGCCTTTCATTACTGTTAACATCTATTGGCATGTCAGTGGAAACTTTCTCAGTACCAGCAGCAACATCAACAAGATAATTTGCTTTCCTTACAGAGTCAGATTCCCATATTCTATCAAATGGATCATCAGGATACCTGAAATAACAACACAAAGTTTCATTTCCTTTTCCCTCTTAATAGCAAGTTTTGGGTTTGTATGCGAATGTTCACATAAGTACTCGTACAAATGTACCACATAATTCCTAGCTGAACTTTTTTTAATCATAATGGTCAGCGGTAATATCTGGGTGACAAATCACTTCATATAGCACAATTTGTCTCATCATTTTTTTCCGGTCTTTTTTAAAATGTTAGTCAGTCGGTCATTTGACCAAGAATTCAGATAAATATGCTACTAAGAAATTAGACAAAACTGAATCTTCAACCAGATATTTTGTGGATACCTTATTGGATCTTCACTAACTGCACCAAAATTGATTCTTGCAGAGACACTGAGATAAAACTGGTTTTCGTATGCTGTAAGATAAATTGAACCATTGAATTGTCGGAGCTCGAGCGTAGATATGAATGGCTGCCCAGTAGTAGCATTAGATAAGCACACACTAACGGTAGGACTTGAAGCCAGAAATATCAGCTCTATAGACTCTATTGTATTTGCATCAGAAATTACAATTGTGGACCAATGAGTTGCCCCAACAGAGATATCAAATTTGGGATAGACATTGTTGTTGTCAAAGTTACCATACAAGAAAGTTGCTCTTAAAAGATACCTCGTCCTACTCATGACACCCAGAGTGTAACAATACTTCCTGGAATCAGCAGGGAAATGTCTCAATGTCTTGTATTGCTTCCTAGTCTCGTTTGCAACTGATATGGTTGCTGTTTCTCCGTACATAAGATTTTCATCAGAAGTCCACACCAGTCCGAGTTCATCAGTGAAATTTTCTTTTCCCCCACAGTTCAAACTCACAAAACCTGTTTCATATGTTCGTATCATTGATTAGTAGTGAAGCAAGATTTTCAATGTCAAGAGATTAGTCGCAAAGATGTTACCAGATCCAGAAAAAGGAAGAATGAACAATTAATATCCTCTTCCAACAAGCGTGACTGTGAGCACATCAATTTAATTCAATGCAACATGATCTTTAAGAAAACATTCCTTTCATTGTCATGTCTTATTGGTCATATAAAAGATTCTGCAAGCTCTACTTCTTGAACTCAAATCAGATATAACAAAACAAATACCGAGAAACAGGGAGTTGAGACACCAAGAACACAGTCCAGTTAGAAAGCAAAGAAAATTTTTTTCATCTTTTTATTTTATTTTTCCAACTGGGTTATAAAAAAAATCCCCAAGATGTCTTGAACCTTTATGAATTACACAAGACACTATAAAAAATTTGTCCTTGAACTTCACCCACTAAACAAGCAAGAAAAATGAATAACACCCAATTGAAAGCAAAGAGAAAATGTGTAGTCAGCAATCACGTGCATACAAAATAGGGGATTAATTACCTGGCATCTGAGTTGAGGAGGAGTCAAGTAGGAGAAGGAGAAGGAGAAGAAGAGAAGGGTAGAGGAGAAGACTAGTCTTCATTTTGAGATTGTGAAAAGAGAAAAATGGTGGCGAATAAACAGCAACAAGGTAAAGGAAAGAAAGAAGCTACTCTCTGTCTCTGTGTGTAGTACAAGAGGAGAGGAAAACAGAGATAAAGTAGATGTCCACTGATTATTAGTATAATAAAGCCAGCAAAGAAAATTTTAGAAAAGAAATGATTTTTATTTTTTTAAAAACATTTTATCTCTCTGTTTCTTTAGGTAGAGAAAGAAACGGTAGTGTTTGTTTGTTTTGATTTTCAGATGATGTATAGAGAGAGAGTAGGGGGGTCTGTTGTCTTTGGGAATGGAAATGGAGGCAGAGTAGTGAAGTGCTGTGCAGGATTGACTTTTGACTTGGGACATGGTTTATTGTTGGCCGGGGAAGTGGGACCCAGGGAAGTAGCTTTTGGGTAAATCTGGACATTTGCAGGACTTGATCAGACGAGTGAAAGGTGGAGATTATCCCATCAGTTGATGATGCTTGGACTCATTTGGGTCCCACCACTAATTGCTGAACCAATGTCACATCACATCACTTTGCAGACTGTAGTGTATAACTCTAACACCTTCTTCAGGTTTCTCATCATCGGCATACTTTAATCTACTAGTTTTTTGACCAATAGCGGTGGAGGTGAAATTTTTTATTTTATTTATAAAAATTTATTCTAATAAAATTATAAATATTTAGAATATAATTATATTTAAAATAATAAGTCATTTAAATTTTATAATTATGTAATCTTTATAAATTTAAAATGTTATTAGCATTCTGATAAATTTTATTTGTTCGTATCTAATAATATTTATTTTATATTAATAAAAAAATGTGATATCTCTTTTTATTAGTATTTAATATTTTAAAAAAAAAATATGATATATAATTAAAAAAAATTAATTTTTAAATTAGTCACTGCATTTTATATTTTTTAATATTTTTATAAATTAATTAAAATTTAACAATTAACTAAAAAAAGAGTTACAAAGTTATCTTTAATTTTTAATTAGAAGGATATAAAAAGTTAAATTGGTTCTCTAATTTATATTAAATTATTAATATAGTCTTTAAATTTAAATTATTTCTAAATTGAGTTATTAGTTTTATTTGTAATAATTAATTTATTAAATTTGTAAAATTAAAGAGTTTGATTAATTTCATTAAAATTAAAGATTAAATTGATAATTTAATTTAAATTGAACATAAATTTAAATTTTTTATTTTAATATTTTATTTTTAAATTTACCTTAATAAAAATAAAATTTTAAATTAAAGTAATTAAAATCAATTAAATTAAAAATTTAAGATAGATTTACAGATTTTGAATTTTTTTTAAGCATTAACCTTAAGAATTAACATTGTATTTATCACTAATCTTAACTAACACTTCTAATAACGCGTCAAACAAAGATTAATTCATAATTAATTATGTTATCTTTTAAATTAAGAATCACAATTATTAAGATTTTATTATATGTTTAATATGAGATTTTAATAATTTTACTCAAAAAATATATAAAAATAAATCACAAGATAATTAGGTATATATATATATTAATTTAAACGACATTTGAAATAAGATTTTTTTTTTTCTTTATAAGGAATGAAGATAATTAGATATATGGTCCATTCACCATGAATGTGAAAAATAATTATCAACCTTGTATTTTAAACAGTGTTTAAATAGATGATTTATAATTATCGATTTAAAATAAAAATATTTTTTTAATTGATAAAATCTTTAATCATAAATGATAATTTCTATTTGTTATGAGATTTTGGTAATTTGAATAAAATGAATCGATAATAGGTCTTTATCAAAATACTCAATAAATTTTCAATTATCGATCCGTGTATTTTTAAACTGCAATTAAATTTTATAGTTAGACATTCAAATAATTCTTAGTATTTAATTGAAATTGATTTTACTCTGCAACTACAATTGATTTTGATTGATTATTAACTATTTATGCAAATTGTATGAATAATTATGATCCAAGCAAAGTAATTAAAGAAAAGAAAATTCAGGAAGTGTGAATGTTTACTTCGTTTCAATTTGCAGCTGCAGTAGCTTAAGGCATACACATAATCCTCTTCAATGCCTCAAATTATATATGTGGTTGGAACAGATAGAAAATGGGAACTAGGCCTACATTACATTGCTTGTCACCCTTGTCAATTTTGCACTTATACACATAATTGCAATTTAAATCTTTTTGTACTCTTTTTTTATAGTCCTTTGTGTCGGTGTGATATTTTTTTTTTTTTTTTTTATGTTTTGATACATAAAATTTTTTTAAAAATAATATATATTTATTTTAATATTAAAAAAAAAATCAATTTTAAATTTATTACTTAAAATAATATACACTTATCATTACGGTTATGTTTACTTTTCAAAATAGTATATAAAATTATGGAGATCTAAACTCTTAACATTTTGTACAATAAAATAAATAATGGATGATGATTGACTTATTAGCTGAAATAATAACTATGTGTGATAATGTAATTAAAAAAATAAAATCCCATTAATTGTCTAATTAATAGATGATTTATTTTTCATAATCTAAAAATAATTACATTGTATTGCCATTAATTTCATATATTAATAACTAGTGTTTCTCTTATAATATTAGTGGTAAAGTGTTTAAATTTTGATAATCTTCATTTTTATTTAGTAAAAGTTTATATTGTTGTTTACCTCACAAAAGTTTGAGTTTGGGTCAATTAAACTATGTGCAATATATCAAAATTGAGTGAATATCATTCTTAATTTCACTGATGAGATAATTAAGTGAATAAATAAAACATATCTTATATAAGCAGAAAGTTAGTATTTTTAATGAATTTTTACTTTTGAATGGTCTTTTTGAAGAATGTTAAGTAAGGAAAAATAACCCATACACAAATTTAATTACTTTATTATAAAACTTTCAACAAGATGTGGCTTCCTTTTATAGGATTGTTTAATGGCTACCTTTTATTAAAGATTTCTTTGTCCTAACTTTCCAAAAAGATGACTGATCTCTTTGTGTGTGTGTGTTTTTTTTTTTTAATGCCTTCTCTTTACCATTTGGAATTTGAATTAGGAATCAAATGTTACAGATAGGTTTTCTCATAAAAATAAAATTAATTTCTTACTTTTACATGTTACTTTTCATAGTGTTGAAGTATTAGAAGATCTGACAACCACTATGCTTATATATATATATATATTGTTGGTACAAAATAGAAAATATTGTAGTTTGCTGATATATTATATGCCAATCACTACTCATATTAATTTATAAAACAAGAATTTGCAACTACTACAACACAAATGCAATATTTATCCTCTCTTTGAATATACAGTCCAAATTTTATGTTTTATTATATATATTTTTTTCTGTCTTATATTTTTTTTGTGCATCATATTATTTATTTTTTAAAATATTTTGATAATTAATAATTTTTTATAAGTAATGTAACATATAAAAAATAATATAAGAAAAAAGATGAGACACACAATAAAATAAATTTAGACTTTTTAAGAATGTGAAAAATTTTATTCGAGATTTCGGTTTTATGACCTTGGTAAGTTGGAAAATTTTAAATTTGATTAAATCTGAATTAAGTGATAAAATATTAATAATTTACTTATCAAAGAAAATTCTCCTAACTCCATTTGGAACTTATGATTATTATGTTATTAAGCACCTTAATTGACAGTTTTATATAATACAAAATTGGGTAATCAATGTTCAATATCTTGGAAATTTAAGAGGGAAATTTCTGGTGAGACAGGTAGGATAGGAACCTTACAAGGCAAAAGGATAAAATGTACGAACTGGAAGAATCCACCCATCACTAAATAACAAAACACATGCACCAAGTTTAGACTGTGTCTTTGACAAAGAATTCATACAAATAACAACTTAAACAACATGTGGCATGGATGATAATTTACTTGACCTTAGGCATTATATGTGCAAACATAGATGGAAATGTACAGAAACACTTATTTTTAATTAAAAAAAATTCTAAGTTTTTAATTCATAATATTCTAAATCTCCATCTTCTCTAACCATATTAATTCAACGTATTATTATTATTATTATTATTATTTTATATAAGCATTGATTAAGAGAGAATCGAATTTGGATATGTTATATAGTTCATATGTGTATCTAGACATTTTTACTCACAATTACAAAGGTTTTGTAGCATATTTTTGAAATTTGGACTAGATATATTATGAAGGAATTGGAATTCTAATTTTAATGTTTTGATAATTATGATGAAATTAGAATTTTAACTTTGCTATTTGGAAATATTTTAAAATTTAATTTTTATTTTATATTAGATATTAAAATATAAAATAAATAAAAGAGAAGACAACGATAGGTAATGATTATTTCTTATTAGTAATGTTTCTTACTTTATTTTGTAATGCTGATAACTTTAAGGTAATATTTATAAATTTTTTTCTCCATTTAAAATTTTTTATTTTGATGTCTCGAGTATTGAAAATGAAAAATTAATAATCAATATTATAAATGATGGTGAATAATTGATAATTAGCATTACAAACCAGTATCTATTTTCAAATTTGATTAATTTAATGATAAAATAACCATGGTTACCAAATAGTAATAATTATTACTTATTGTATAAGAACTAAACAATTGGAACCATTGGAAATACCTCTCTTTCTTATCAAACATTTAGTCACTCAAATTAATCTAAAAAATATATTAAGATTGAAGCATATTAAAATAAATTTTTACTGCTAATAAGGTATGATCTAAGTAATAAGTTATATTTATATTCTATGGTAAAATTTTAAAATTGATCCGTACAGAATATATATATTAAAAAATAAAATTACGAATCTTAAAATACATATTGAAATGAGTAGTCACGAATTTCAAATTTTATTAACCGAAAAATGATGATGAAAATACATGTGATTAAAAAAATAATAATAATCAATTTTTACTAATCATACTCACACAAATTATATATTTACATAATATTAGTTGGTATTATATAATTACATAATATTGGTTGGTACTTGACTTGTCAAGCATACAGATAACTACAGTTCAACAATCTTTCCAATTAGATCAATGGCATAACACAAATATGCCACTGAGTTCTTAAAAAAAAAATAATTGAAACATAATATATTAATATAATGCTATAGTAGAGTTAAGCAAATACATAATATTAACTTATATATCATTTGTTAATTTGCATTAATATCCCTGACTTTATAATATGAATGAAAACCTGCAATAATTTTGATTGTTCATTAATTTTGATTGTTCAAAGTCAATGAGAGATATAGAAAAAATTAACAAGGGTATTTTATAAATAAAGTGGTAAAAATTTAATGGTATTAATTAAAAATATTAAATTTCTTAAATTTCATATACTTAAATTTGATGAACCTAAAGTTTTTTAAAAAAAAAATAAAGTAATAAATAATTATTATAAATTAAATATATGATTTTTTACAACTAAATTAAATGCCAACAAAAATTATAAAAATTTATAAAAAAAATAATTTTAACTATTTATAATTCTATTTCTAACTTGAGACTAGATTTTTTATCATAAAAAATAAATATAATTTGAGAAATTAAAGAGTTACATTTTATATTTTTATTAGTTTATATTAGTGGAGAAACTAAAGAGTTATATTTAATGGTCTTATTATAAGTAAAAAAAAAAAATTTAAGATTTGCATTAAATTTTATTAATATAGAATTATTATTAATTACTTGATTTGATTTTATTATAATTTAAAAATTATAAATTTAACTTTTCATAGAAAAAAATGAAAAAAACTTTAAAGGCTTTAGAGACAATCACCTAGTGACAAAATAAAACAAATTAGTTAATATTAATTATTCAATTCAATTAATATTGAATTTTTAAATAATAAAAATTTATAAATTTATAAAAATTTAAAATCT
Organism: Aleurites moluccanus; assembly: GCA_948193065.1. Lineage (NCBI taxonomy): Eukaryota > Viridiplantae > Streptophyta > Magnoliopsida > Malpighiales > Euphorbiaceae > Aleurites > Aleurites moluccanus. The sequence continues at coordinate 20,102 of CANXYC010098205.1, read as the reverse complement.
CATTTCAAGAATATTAGACTATCCATAAATACTTTTCTAACTTTCTCTTAGCTTTAGACTTATTATATAGTATATTAATTAAAGATGGTATTAGTTTGATTTGATCGGTTTGAAGGTGTTTATTAAATCGAAAGGTTTGAAGGTGTTTATCAAATCAAAGTAATATTTTTAGATTTGAAAAAATTTCAAATCAAATTAAATAACCATTATAATTAAATTATCGATTTCAGTTCAGTTTGATTCGATTTAATTTTTTTTGGTTCGTTAATTTCAAATAAAAAATTTTAAATAACTTCAAATATTTTATTGATAATATATATTTTGCAAAAGATTTTATTAGTGTGAATTATAAAAGATTTTGCAAACAAATTATTAATTAGTTTGCAAGTAACATTAAATTATTAATTAATATTTATTGCTGGTGTATATATATGCATAATCCTTTTAAATAATGGAAATTATTCTTACTGATTTTCCTCAATAAAATAAGGTGTTGTGGTTGCAGTTTGTAAGAAAATAATTTAAAGACTAATAAGAAATTTTACCCAAAACTTGAATATACAAGAGAATATAATCTTCATTTTAAAGAACATTAATTTATGTTGGACTTAATTAGACCTGCATTTAAGGAAGGCTTTGCAACTAGGTTAGGATTAGTATTTAACATGAAGTATTTATAGGATTTATAAAAAACAAAACATTAAATAATTATAATTAGTTAAAACTATAACATTTTAAAGTTGTTATTGTGAGTTTAATTTGATTTGAAACTGAAAAATAAAAAATTAAATTTTTTTATTTTTTAAATCATAAATCAAACTAAATACATTTGAAATTATCAATATCGATTTAATTTAATTGATTTAATCAATTCAGTTAATTTGACTTCCACCTCTAACATTGATTATATATTTCATTAATTCACGGAAAGGTTGAGATATATCTTAACGAATGACTCATCTAATATTTAAAAAAAAGAATGTCAAAATTTAATATTTATTTTTAATGATTATAATTATTTATTATTTATTAGTGATTAATAATTATAATTAAAAAATTAAACATTAATAAATAAAATTATAATTTTTAATATTCTAATCATAATTTTAACTCATAAAAAATTTAATTTTAATATATTATTTTAAACGTTAAATTTATTAAATATTTTAAATTAATAATGAAAAAATTTATATGCCAAATGCTAATTTCTAAATGCTTATTCAAGAAAACATATGATTTCTAACTTATGATCCTACAAGACAAGCATAATACAATAAAACCTCTATAAATTAATATAATTAAAAGATATATTATTATAATTATATTAATTTATAGAGGATTTATGCATGCATGCATAAAGTTTATAGTTCATCGATAATTTTAATTGTTAATAAAAAAGAGTTAATATTTGAATTAATGGGTCTGGGCCTAACAGACTCTGGGCCAAAAATTTAAAGGCCGAAGTGGGAAAATTATAATTATGTTACTGACAGATGAGCGAACAGAAGCGGAATAGAGAACAATTTAACATCCAACAACAGCAATCCATCAATCATAAAAAGACTTTGGTCTCCACTGTGTGACTTCTGCATTTATCCAAAGGTCGCCTTCTCTCTCTCTCTCAATACACCTCAATCTCACTCGCTCAGATTCCTCTTCTGCTTTTCCTTAATTCACTGTAAGTTGTTGTTGTTGTTGTTCCTCTCAGCTTCTATTTCCATTTTAAAAAATTAAATAAATATGAATCTATTTCCATTTCGGATCCTGATTTTCGTTTCAGATATAGATTTGTTTTTGTGATTATTTTTAGATTTATTTATTTATTTTTTGTGGATATTGGTGAAACTTGTTTGTGAACTAGAACTACCGATTGGATCGAGGATTTTTTTTTTTTTTACTGTTTTAAGCTGTTGCGTTGGTTAAATTGAATGTATGAATCACTTGAAACTGTGCTTGGTTCCTGAGAAAAACGGAGGAAGATGAAAGAACATACAGCTTTTAATTTTCTTTGGGTAACCGAGATATGCGCAATCTTGTTTGTTTCACAGAGCTAGTGTAAACTGAGTGAGACGGTGGAATTCACTGGATTAATTTTACATTATAACTGAGTCGAAGGTGTGTGGTAAAATATGTGGTAATCTAGTGCACAAAATATTTTGGGTTGCAGAATAGTGAATATATGGTGATTGTTTGGCACATCTGGTAAATTTCAGCTGAAGACAGTGCAATTGTTGTAGGTTGCTATAAGCTCATGTTCATTTTTTTGTTGAAAAGATTTATGTTACTTGTTTTGTTTTATAGAGCCTTTCCGTTTTAATTGATATATGTGATTTACTCAAATGCAAAGCATTAGAATTTTTCTTAACTCATTAACTGATGTTAGTATTTCTGTGTGTTTCTCAAGAATAAAAAGTTAATCAGTATGCGATGTGTTTAATATTGCTGAATATTTAGGCAACCATGAGTGACAAGGGAGACAAGTTATGCCCACTATGCACCGAGGAGATGGATTTGACAGATCAGCAATTGAAGCCATGTAAATGTGGTTATGAGGTTTGAGTTCTAAATTTTTATCCAATGATGAAGTTTTGGGCATTACAGTCACATGAATGGGCTTCATCTTTGTTATTTATTTTATGAACCCTTGTAGCCTGACCTTGAATATTTTACTTGCATGTGTATTTATATATTTTCCTTTATTTTCATAGATTTGTGTTTGGTGCTGGAATCACATCATGGAAATGACTGAAAAGGGTAATACTGAGGGTCGCTGCCCAGCATGTCGCACAGCTTATGACAAAGAAAGAATTGTGGGGATGGCTGCAAACTGTGAAAGGTTTTTATGTTCGCATGCAATTTTATTGTTAATGTGCAATTCTCTTTGATTAGTATTTGATGGTCACAATTGCCAATACATTCTTGACTGCACAGACTGGTAGCTGAAATAAGTTCAGAGCGAAAACTGAAATCACAGAAGGCAAAGCCTAAACCATCTGAAGGAAGGATGCATCTTAGCAATGTTAGAGTTATTCAGAGGAATCTAGTGTACATAATTGGGTTACCACTCAACCTTGCTGATGAAGCTGTGAGTAGTACCTTGGACATGCCATTATAGCTTCTTTGCAGACTTAATTTATTGCAGTTTTATATTTTACTTGCTTTTACCTTTAAATTTAATATCTATTTCCAAGTATCTGAACACAACTTCTGTTTTTCATTGCTTCCAGCTTCTTCAGCGAAGAGAGTACTTTGGCCAATATGGAAAAGTGTTGAAGGTGTCTATTTCTAAAACAACAACCGGGGTTATTCAACATTCTTCAAACAACAGTTGTTGTGTGTAAGAGCTTTGGCCATTTGTTTGTCAAATATTTATCTTCCTCTCTTCCCATCTGTCTGGTATTATCTTTCTAAGCGGGCTGAACCTTGCATGGAGTTTTCTGTCATGTAAAGTGGTTTTCTTTTTCAATGGCTAGGTACATAACATATTCAAAAGAGGATGATGCTGTTCGTTGTATTCAGTCAGTACACAGTTTTGTGTTAGAAGGTCGAACCTTAAGGTAAGTACATATCTTCTTCTTAAGTTTATTATGCTTGGATGCTGTTTGATGACCAATAACACATTTTATTTGCAGGGCATGTTTTGGAACCACCAAGTATTGCCATGCATGGCTCAAAAACATGGTATGTGTGTACAAGCATGTGTAGCAACAGCCAACCCCAACTCATACACACATGAATAGTAATGAGAGGTCTATTAGATATCAAAAATTGTTGAAGAAAGAAACATCTGGAAATATTTTCTGAGACAATGAATTCTTTCCCGCTATTTAATTTTAAAGTTGATTGTGGAAATTACTTTCTGGTGGTTGGATTACATTGGAAAATACTACTTTTTATTCAATAAGACCATGATAATGTTTTTCCTTTTAACTTCATATTTTGAATTTCTTGTTGAATTGAGTAAAAGAGTTAATCAAAAGGATAATTTAAAGTAGTTGTTGCAACATATGATGTTCAACTGTGACTTCTGTTGGCTGACATTGGTCACTGGTCTTGTCATTAAGTGTCTATGTGGTCCTTTTATATTATTTCTTCCGTTTTTATGAGTTCTGTGGAAGTCCAGAAAATGACCTTTTTAAAAATAGGATGTCACTTTCATGTCTTTGAAAACTACTGAGTTTTTCCTTTGCCAAGGAAAATGTTCCAGCGAAAACTGTGCATGTCAAAAATTGGAAAATGTGGGATTTTTTTTTCTTTGCAAAACAAGTAAAACCATAATATGTTAATTCACAGCTCTTTATAAATTTGCAAATGAAACTCTGCCTTCCTATATATTTATGTGACTAGTGCCCTTTTGGTCCAGCCTTGCAGCATTCCAGATTGTTTATATTTGCATGAATTTGGCGCCCATGATGATAGTTTTACAAAAGATGATTTAGTTTCTGCTTTTACAAGGTATCATGATTTAATGTTATTTTCATGTTCAGATTGTTGGTCATTTATTAATATGCTTAATGGATGTGTGTGGATTATAATAAGATGATTTTATTTTCTTTATAAGAGAGAAACTTCACTCTGGTATAGAAATGAATGTTGCAATGATTATTGATTTATTGTATATTTCATTTTTGTTTTAAGAAACACTAATCTTATAATTTATACAAAAAAAAAAAAAGAGGAGAATAATTAATAATGACAATGGTATGAAATGGAAACACCTGCATTGCCCTTCTCACTTTTATAGTAGCTAGATAAAAATGATTTTCTGGTACTGAGATGCATTGTGTTTTGGTATTAAGATAAGCTTTATTTCACGTTGATTTTGCTTGATTATATTTAGTAATTTGCCCCACTGCCTCTCCCTCCCCTTCCCATCTCAAAGAAAAGACCAGTTCCCTATTCCCCAAAATGAAATTGTTGACAATGATATGAATGGATTTTAGGAATAACATTAACTGTGTTGCAGCATTTATGCCATATGCTAGTTGATTAACTCTTCATTACCATAATGAGTTAAACCTATTGTATTTTTTGTTTGACTGTAATTCTCTATATGGCCATCTTTTTATTAGCTCTTCCCTCCACTTTTTAACTTCTTGATCTTGGTTAAATTATGTTTCTTCAGAAGATTTTTATCTCCTGCATTGATACTTGCTTTCTTTTTACTGATATATCTAATGTGAATTAACTCATTATGGTGTTAAAGGAGTAAAGTTCAACAAATTATTGGTGCTACAAATAATTTGCATCGGCGTTCAGGAAATGTTTTACCACCTCCAGCAGATGAGTACACTGATGGAAACTTATCATCGTCAACCAAACTTGATTCCAAAAGTTCTTTGAATGTAAGAGTCCAAGAGGTGTATTTTTCTCTCATAAAATATTGTTATCATTGGATTCTATAAGGTAAAAAGTCGGGATGTAAATGGTTAATTTGTTAATAAGGCAAAAGCGTGAAAATTTGGTGAAGTTTTAACAAGTATAATATCTTTGGATTGTTTGTTTAGGGAGTTCCTTTATGCAGTTGGTCAAAACTTGATAGACCTTTCTATTTATTTCCAGCAGAATATTGGAACCTGTGATAGTGGATCTTGTGCTGATGGTGGTACTGAAAGATCTAATACATTTCCTGGGTCGACCTCATGGTATAAGATTTGGTGTTACGTGGCATGTGAATTGCATGTTGTATGATATTTGTATACCAACCTTTTTTCCTCATTTTGTTTTTTTTTTTTTAATTTTTGTTTTTAGGGTCATGCGTTTCTCTTCTGGTGTACCACCAGCTACAAGTTTGTCAGGTTCTGGTGGACTTTTCAGTCATAAGCCTGAAAAGTCAGATGGTCCCCAAGCTTTTGCCTCAGAACTTTTGAGCACCATAAAATCTAGTGATGTGAAAAGTACCATGATACCTGAAGGAAATTGTGAAGTTGATCCTCTTATGACCTCTGGCAATATTGCCATACCACCTGCTGGCACAAGCTCTTTTGGACTTACCAAACCATCGAGTCCTTTTCTTCATGAAGATGAATATATTCATGCAGATGAAGGCTTTCAGGGATTAAACTCTACATTGTTGTCAATCAACATTGCCAGCTGTCTTGAGGATGAAAACTCTAATCCTGTAGTTCCAGAAAGTTCAAGTTATAATCATAACCTGCCCGTAATTCAATGCTCACAACAGGATGCAGACCCTCTTGTTGATTCAGTCTCGCAAGCACCAAGGGAAAACTCCAATATTGAGGATTTATTATGTTTTGATGATCAGCAGCTCAAAGCTTCTGAAGACACCGATAATCTGCCATCCATGCCTTGTCTACTTTCTTCAAAACAGAATTTGACGCAGTCAGGTTCTCATTCTTGGAACCAGGGCCAGATTAACTGTCAAAGTACCATTGATGCCTGTCCAAGCACCACTGATGCCCGTCCAAGCACCGTGCCCATTAAATTTGATAGTGCTGCTTTTCCACTAAGACCTGGCAAACCAGCACTATCTAATGGATTCTGTAACAACCAACCTAGTAGCTGCTTGGAATTGGATGGGACTTCTAATGATTGTAATGTATTGTCAGACATGGGATTAGGGAGGTACTTGGAAGGATGTGATAACACTGATGGTAGTGCTAACAAGAACTTTGCTCTGGATATAGGTGAAAGCAGCATTATCTCAAGTATTCTATCTATGGACTTGGATGCATGGGAAGGTACTTTGAGGTCACCTCAGAGTTTAGTTAAGTTGCTAGCTGAAACTGATATACGACATGGTTCCTTAAAAATGCCAAGTTTAAGAAAAGTACAAGATAGCAATCAATCGAGGTTCTCCTTTGCCAGGCAGGATGATTTCTTTAACCAGGAGTCTAATTTGGGGCATTCTCTTGCAAATACAATCAATAATTTTTCTGCTTCGCATCATTGTAATGAGAGCAAGGATCTTAGTATGGAAAGACATCATGATATTTCTTCAAATGGTAGTTCTGTAGAATCCTATAGTTTTCTCAGCAGCCATCCTTTTTCGACTTCAGAATTTTCTGGTGAATTACTATCTAACTTGTAGTTTGTTCTATCCTTTCTCTTCTGTGTGATGCTGTTGTATTTTTTACATTTGTGAACATGTGGTTTTGCTGTTGTGCTGAGTCTGGATTTCAATGATTTTTGGGAATATCAAAGTGCCTGAGTTCTCATAGCCTACTGTTTGTCAAACAAATTTTTCTTAGCAAAACAAACAAGGGTGGGAAATAAAAGGATGCTATTTTTTTGGGGATAGAACTATCTATTTTACACGCTTTTTATCTCAATTCTTTTTTTAGTTTTATTAATAGTTTGAAACTTCTCTGGTTCAATTTACTGTTGCAGTTTCCAGAGCTCCAACTTCTCCACCAGGATTTTCACTTCCAAGCAGATTATTACCACCACGGTTTCCTAATCAAGGGGCAGTGAACTATGATGGTATATAATTTTTGTTTTGTGATGGTTCATCCATTGCTATTCTTTGAACAGTTGTAACCTTTCTATTATTCTGCAGCAAACCATTTTCTACAAAACTCTGCACCATCATCTAGGAATTTTGGCAACTCCGGTGATGTTGAATTCATTGATCCTGCCGTAGTGGAAGTTGGTAATGGGATTCTGGCAGCAAGGCTGAATAATCCGAGCTTTGACATGAGGCCAGCTTCATCACCGCATTTTAGTCCTTTCAATCATGATATAGAGCTACAGATGCGCAAGCAGCAACCAATTTCTGTCAAGCAGAACCCTAGGTTCCCAGATCACTTCAGAAATAGATTCTCTCCCCCAAATGATGCTTACAGTATTTCATCAATGCTTCTGGGCCAATCCCCACCCAATCATCCATCTCCATTCGCACAAGTGACAACTCAACATGTCAGAAATTTGAACATGTCCAATGGCTGTTGGGGTGGTTGGGATGAAATTAGAAGTGTCAGTAACCTGGGAATGTCAGAATTACTGATGAATGGGAAGCTGGGATTCAACAAATATATTCCTAGCCATGAGGATTTGAAGGGTCAGATGTCCGGTTCCAGCAATCTATACAACAGAGGATTTGCATTGTAATTGTTGTTGAAATTGGAATTCCTTTGTTGAGGCTTGAATAGACCAATGAAAGTGGATAGGCAACCTGGTGAGTGTAAGTGTGCCTGTTTTTAATGAGGTTGGTTTCTTGATATTTGTGCGGAATGGCATGCTGGCAAATACCAGGTAACCTGCGTTCTTTGCCTTAGGGGATCCAGGAATATTTTTACTCCACACACTGCGGAAAAATTACAGATCTGCCTGATTGTGTGTTGTGTTTTCAGTTTCTTAGTCACTGTTTTCATGGTAAATGCAGAAAATGATTAGGTATTTATATTTTCCCGAAATTTATACTGGTCACACAAAGTAAGTTTCAATAAACCATGTATTTATTGGTATTTGTATTGTTTTTGCAGGTAAATGAACACTGGTATCAGCAGTGGATGTCTGGAATATGATGGATTGAATTACCTATTGAATGGAGAAAAAGGAAAATAGAGGTCTCAAGTTCAATATTCTCAATACTTGGGTAAATAGGCTTAAATCTTTTAGTGGAATTTAGTTCACCATCTAGATATAGGTTAAAACCATTGTTAAATCTCAAAAATTTTCTTGTAGGATGAGTTGATTCAATGGAAAACTTTTTGCCTTTCATTGAAATGGAAGGCAAATAAATTTCTAATAGTCATTTGGATCAAATTTAATTATATGATTTTTGAGCAATGCTGCCAGAACTGTAAATCAGGCGGGATGGGTCAGGTCAGGCTAGAGGCAAGTTCAAGCTGTAAAATATTGTGGTGAAGTTCAGCTCAAGCACAACCCAAATTATTTTAATGAAAGATGAGCTAATGTTCCGCTTAAAGTTCACAATAAGCTTCGAGCTAGCTCATTTGTGTTTTGTTTTTATTTATTTATTGATAATTTAATTTTTATTTGTTAAATTTGATTTTTAAATTTACTTTTATTAATTATTATTTTACAATGTATAAATTTAATATTTTTTAAATGAATACATGTATTGGTGAATTGGTAAGGAAAAGGATAGTTATCTTTAGCTGTGCAATTATATGGGTGTTTGGGTGTAAATGAAATTTTGAAAAACATAGTTTTAAAAATATCATTTTAAAATAAATTGATATGTTTAATATAATTTTTTTTTTTTTAAGTTTCAAAACGATGATTTGAATTTATCTGTCAAATATTTTAAAAATTTATATAATATTTTTTAAATTTTAAAATGATATTTTATATTTTTTTAAGATCATCCAAGTATCTTATCTTTATAGATTCATACCTCAAATTAGAGTAAAAGCCTCGTTGTAGGAGGAGCAAAATTCAATAGCTGGAAGATACAAAATGGTAAATTAAAGTTGTCATGAATGGAATTTGCATTAAAGAAGGAAAATTAACATGAGCAATTACATGGTTGATTATATAATCAACCTTTCACCCTTTGGAAAAGAAATGACATGTCAAGCAGCAAAGCAGATTTTTGAACTTTTAAAGAGTTTAATCAAAATTATCAAGATTTGAATTTTTAATCTATTTAGTCTAATAGCAATTAAGTATCCATTAAAAGCTCATAATAATTAATTAAATTTACTAACCTTGTTTGCCTAAGAAAGGAGAAGAGCTATAGATTAGACAGTGACCCATCTATATGAAGGGTCTACCGCATCCGCACTAAAACACTTCAACTTCTGTATTGCTCTACCCTTTAAACCACTTGATAATTTATGGTGAGTACTATTACTAAGGTGACAAGCAAAGGCTAGCTATGAACACAGGCTTCATAGCTAGGCTTTATTTCTTCATGCTTTGTTGAAAACGGTTTGACCCTTATGCATAAATCTCATCTAAAATACCTTCCCCACTCCCTTGTTGAATGGTGTGTTTGGACTGTTGATTTGCATTATGATAGTTAATTCATGCATTTGGTAGGTCTTGCATAACTAATGAGCTCATGTAATAATCATGCATCACTTGCTCACTTCAGCTTAAATGTAAGTTCAAGTTTATAGGTTACAATTCTATCATAATTTGGTAAAATTTATTGGGTTTACAATGCGGATAAGAAATTTTTAAATTTTATTTAATAAAATACTTTAATAATTTATTAAAAAATCGCTTATAGCTAAAGCTGAAATTAAAAGTGAGTGTTGAAAAATAATTTTTATTTCTCTAATAATGAGATTGGAACTTCAATTTCATTTTTATTTGAACCATTTATGGAGCTCTTCTAATGAAAAGGAAAAAAAAATCATTGAGATTTTTAAAGAAAGAAACAACCAAAATATTCTACTTATGGTGTAGCTAGAAACAAATGAGTAATATTAAGGGTATATTGGTGGTTAAATTTGCTGGATTAGTATATTTTTAGCTAACTTTTGTTGAGGTTCTATTACTCTATTTGGGTTTTCAAAAATGTATGAACTAGTGGATTTTTGTTTAGCTCACTAATAATGTTAGAAAAGTGCTCCGAGTAGTTGTAATTAGCACTTGTATTTGTATGGATGGGAAGAAAAAGAGGCGTGTCCTATAAATGAGGGGCCAGTCCCCTAAACAGTGCAATGATGAACCTTTAAAAACACAGACAAAATGAAGCAAGTTAATTGATTATACAAAAGGGTATCACCTTTCCAAAAAAAAAAATGGTGTAATCAAATGAATTCAGTATAAGAGGATAGTTAAAAACCCAATGTGAAAAACCCCTCTTTCTTAATGTATCTTTATTGTCCATAAGATCTGCCCACAAATGGCAACCCTTCAAATTACATGGGTGGGGCACAGCTTTGCTACCATGAATATATTTCTTACCATCTAGGACAGGGAAGGTGTCCCATGTACAGAAAAACAGAGCCCAAACAAACAACTATTCACACGTCTGTAAAGTACATCAGACTTTTGATGCGTCTCATAATATTGAGAGTGACCCTTTTTTTCACTCTTTTTGAAGGGTATAGTACTGCCCTTAAAGCCGAGGAATGCGGAATTTTTCTCCAAAATAAGGTAAAGAATAGGGCCCTTTCAAGCAACTATCTTATCCTCTACACGTGGTTTACAAAATTACAATTAAGAGTCTGTAGGACATTACCATGAATTTTGATTCCTTTTGTCCTACACTTTGAATTGTTGGAAATAAGTGTCCAATTCGTATAAAATTTCTCTAAACTGACACGGCCACTATTTGACATAATCTATCTGAATTCAATCTCTAAAATTATGCGTAACAACACACCCAAATCGTCTCAAATTATGGATTCCAATTCATTAAAAATAAAGGACTCATGTTATTTTGATTTTTATACACATCATATATAGTATTATATATGCTTTTTAAGCCCAAAAGTTTCAACTCTATTTCACCACTTTGAGCAAAATTAGACTAGTAGTTCCCCTTAATCAATAGAATAATACTTATATTTGGAATCAAAATAGGATTACCAGAGCAACGATTGGCAAAATTGTGTTAGTCGAAAAAATTTATCTGAAATGAAGCTAATTGCTTGGAAAAATGTTTAACATGTACATGCTGGGATTAGCATTGGTTTATCAACAAATTCTGAAGCAATTCTGTGTCGATTATTGTTTTCACTAACCATTCATAAATCACTCTAATGAATAAGACAGCCATTCTTCCTGGAGAAAACAATTTCTCTTTGTTTTCCTTCAGAAGATAAGGCTTGCAAGTAAAACAGAAATGATTCAAAAGTAACCTGAATTTTTAAGCTTTGGTCCAAGGATTTGTCTCGCTTAAAATATTAGCTATAGAGCTAATAGATGAGTCAAAAGCAAAGGCACAATATATCAATTGGTTTAGTGAAAAGCAAAGGCACATTTTATCAATTGGTTTACATATGACTAGGTAAAATATTCAAGATTAACTCAATCATCAAAGGCAAAAATTCTCCTGTTTAACAAGCTTTACAAGGAATATGAAAAGCTGAATCTAATGATCCTTGTCTGCAACTGTGATTGAAAATACAAATCTGATTACCATTCTTGGCTTTTTTTTTTTTTTTTTGTCTTCCCATCTCCTCCTTTCTATATAGAGGGAAGGATTTGGAATATGGCCATCGTTATATCTTTCAGCTCCTACAAAAGAAATGGGAGATGCTGCTGGGGTTGGTGAACGTAAGGAGAAATATGGTGGTGGAGAAGTGTTGAATTTGGAAATTGAAGTTGACCAGCTGCTGCTGAAGGTGCAGTAATTGTTGAAGACGAGAATCCTGATGATGCTGCAGTAGAGAAGAGAGGCAGTGAATTTGGCCCACCAGAAGGACCTTGGCTTTGCCATGTCCAATTTGGCAATGAATCTACTTCCATCCTCTTCCCTATTGCTTTTCCCTGTGATCACCAAATTTTAAATTAATAAAGACTACAACACATCCATTAACAATTTCATTTATCGGGCGAAACAAATCCAACATCTATTGGTAAATACTTAAAAGTGGTGTAATTGCTATGATCTGGATCTTTACAGCATCAAATACGTGAACCAAAAAATATATCATCGGTTACTGAACAGCAGCAAATTTTTGCTTGCATTTCATAATAGGCAAGTGACAAATAGTACAATACTCGTGTCATTATTCGAGGTGAAAACAGAAATGGAAGTGTCATAGCTACAGGGAGCTCATTGTACAAGTTGATGAGTGTGATGCTACCATCACTTTAAGTGCATGTCTATGCATGGACAAGCATGTAGACCACAAAAAAACTTTAACATTCAAGTTACGCATTCATTTGATTGAATAATTTGAACTGCAAAGGCAAACCAGAAAAAATAAATGTGTTACTTGGGATGAAACTACATGAAGGGAAATACCTTACAGACGGGAAATAAATTGGTATCTAGGCCACCCCATAAAGGAGGGTGCTCAGATGCTATTGAAGGGTCATATGGCAGTTCATCCTTCAATGTCGCAGAAGCAGAGTTTAGAACCTGTAAGAGAACAATTCAAATAAGCAAATCCAAGACCTCAACCAAATTGTTCAATGGAGCTACAAAGTGAACTACTCTCCAGAATACAGTCACAAACACATGGCTATTATGAGATCAGAAATCAATATCTATATTACCATTAGTCCAATGCCATCCCAGCCACTCTGAAGATGAAAATTATCCATGTCTCTGTTTATCCTTTGGCTCTCAGATATATCAGGGGGTGCAATTCCCAAATTTAGGTCAAGATTTTGGTTGCTATCTGTATCAAAAGCAAGTCATTGTAGATTGATATATAAAGCAATTCCTATATAAGGTCAAGCTCAACTCAGTTTTCAACAACAATTGATACCTTCAATATTGCCCTCAATTTCACCTTCATATGTGCTTGGCTCAAAGTTAGTGACTGCTTCCCTTCCATTGCACTTTAATGCAGCCTTGTCATAAGCCCTGATTACCAAACAAAAGTAACATCTCAAATGAATTGAAAATAATCGGTTGAATCTCAAATTAACAGTTCTCACTTAAAGAAAAGTAAGGGCAAATTCATGATCATTAAGACCTTGCAGCTTCTATCTCACTGTCAAATAGCCCGAGATATATGTACCTGCAAGCAAGCAATGAATAAAACCCCATAAAAAACCAAGTTCCAAATTCTTACTACAATCTTGCATTTTTCAAGTTCATACTGAGATAAGCACTACAATAACAGTGACCTTTGGTAACTAGAAGATAATACATAAAGCAATCGTCTAGAGATATATGTGCAACAAAGAAAGGAGTTTCTCACTTCTTGCCGAGAAACTGACCCATACGAGCTTCCCATCGCCCACATTTATGCAGTGTCACTCCTCTATATTTCGAGCTTCCTCTAGAGAATCCGGTGCTCTGGCGTCGCAGGATATGCACAAATTCTTCCTTTGTAAAATTACTCATCTGCACAACACCCAATCACTTGTAAGCTAAATGGGAAAACAGATTGATCAAATCCATTCAGTGACATCTACATCAATCCCCACCTGCTTAATATCCTCCACATAGTCACTGACATTGAAATTGATATCAGCATCAACCCCACGGAACTTGATTGCAGCTCGATCATAAGCTCTGAAAAATCAACAATGAAGCTAAAAACGATAATGCTCATAACATTTTTACCAAATATTTTAGATGGTAAACCACATTTTAGTATCTAATTTGATTTGATTGGCATGATTACCTAGCTGCAGCATGTGCAGTGTCAAATCCCCCTACAAGAATCAAAACACCCACATTCACAAAATAATGCTTCAATTGAGAACCAAAATCAGACCTCATTCCAAAAATGTTGGGCAAAAATAGAAAAAGAAAAAAGGGTTAAAATGAGTCTTATCTACTTACCCAAGTACACTTGTTTCCCGCAATCCCTGCATAGAAGCACATACCATAACACTGAATTCAGAACCAATACGAAGCAACGCAACGGTCCCAGTAAACAAGACAAAGTTAAATTATGATTCAAATAATAACAAACCAAATATGCGATTCCCATCTCCCAGTTCTCCGGTAAAACGTGACTCCCCGATATTGGGAACTTCTAGACCTGGGTCCACGCCTACTCTTCTTCACCGGCGGCCTCTGCTGCACCTGCGCCACCATCTCCCTACAACCGAGATCCAACCACTGCCTCCTCATGGAATTGGAAGACTGTCCTTCAACTGGAAAGAATTGGATGGTTCGGTCACCGCCGATATCATCATCATCAAACACTTTAGCGTGGTCGTTATTTAAGATGCTAAAAGCGTAGCCAAAAACTTCGGCATTAGAACAAGAGTCATCATCGCAAGCATTGACAATAGAGGAGGAATTGAAGCTACCAGAACTTTCCATTTGGGTAGTAGAAACTTCTAGAAACTGTTTCTTGTTTTTTTTGTTGGCTCCTCCATCAGTTTCTCCCGCTATCTCCAGAGAACCGGGGGAGGAATCACCAGAAACCACAGAAAGATTAAGATCCAACATTACGTAGTGCGGAAGTAGAATGAAAATTGGTGTAAAATCAGAATTGACGGGATGGAGAGATAAACATGTAGCTTATTGTTTCTGTAGTGTAGCAAGAATAGAGAAGATTTTGTATTTTGTATTTTGTAGAGGGCTAAAAGGGACAAAGCCGGCTCTTAAGCTTCATGTCTAACAGAGAGAGATTTATGGGTTCAGAGGTTATGAAGAAATGGTTATGGAGGAAAAAGCAGAGAGAGAGAGAGAGTAAAAAGGAGTGGATGGGACGTACGGAAAGAGGAAGTAGCTATAAGCTATTTGGCAATATAGGATCTAAATTCTAAAATTATTAACTCTTCTTCTTTCTTCCTCATTTTTCTGATTTCTAAAATTTACGAGTCCCGAACTCTGTTTTAGTCCCACCTCCAACAAGCCTTTCATTTGCTTGTCGTTTGTTTCGATTCGAGCAAGTCCCACATGAAACAGTCCGGATCTTATGTTACATTCACATAATTTTTTTTTTAATATTTTACTAATTAATAAAAAAAATAATAATATAGCCTCTTATTTTAATAATTGCCTTGTTTTCTCTTCCCCTCTCTTATACCTTTTACTCTATCACTTTTAAATTTTTTTTATGTTTTTATCGAGTTATTTGTTATTATTTTAAATAATACTTTTAATGTTACATCTAATTTTTTTATTTTTTATGTGTTTTATTTATGAAAATTAAGACTATCATCCATTTATTTGTTTATCTAGAGAAGATTTTTCATCTAATTTTTAATTATTTTTAATTATTAGACTCATTAAACGATTTAATATTAATTTCGAGTGACACGTATTTTTTTTTTTAGTATGTCAATTATAGTTGTTATACTGAATATTATTATTCTAAAAGAAAACGAGTAACAATAATATATTAAGATTAATTAATTTCTAAAGTGAAAAAGCTTAAGCCATTTATCACATTAATGACAATTTTAATACATTGAAGTGAAGAATGATCCATATTTTGGAATTAGTTTAGCTTTCTAGGGTTGGTTTTTGGGTAATGAATTTAAGTGGTAGACAGTGCAAAGAGACTAAAACAGTGGAATCCTCTTCTTTGTGGATATTATTTGATGGTGATAGAATATCATATATATATATATATGGTTTAGAGAATTTAGCTGAAAAGTGCAAAGTTTAAGGAACATCTTTGATTGTTGCAAATTCCATTTCCATAGAATATATCCAAAAACAGAGGTTAAGCAATTATATGATTTTGATTATTAATAAACAGCAGTTTAATAATTAAATGTGTATCTTGATATAAATTTTGATTTTTTTCAAGCCTTTAATATATAAATAAGAAATTATTAAGTAAAACAAAAATATATATTTTATATTCATATAAAAATAAATTAAAATAAAAATATACTCATAAAAAATTTATTTTTATATAGATAAAAGCAATATACTCCTATCTTATTTAATAATTTTTCTACACAAAATAAGTAGTAATTAAGTAACTAAGAATTTAAGCAAGTTGTAATGCATATTGATTGTTCGGAAATAAAAGATGTGGAGAAAACCATTATCTCAACTTGCTTTATATATTAAATTAAATACTAAAAAAGAGGTATCTGTGCTACGTTTAACGTTTTACAATGTAATAAATGAATAATTTAGATAAACTAGCACTTATGACAAAGAATTAGGGAAAGTTTAAGAAGTGAAAATTAAAATAAAAGTATAATAACAGACAAGAAGAATATTGGTCCAATATAGCATAACCTGAAAGATAAATATAGAATTTTAATTTTATTGCCATTTTGATTAGACACAAGCAAGAGATGGATGGTGCTTTTTCTTTTCTTTAAGAATTTCTCGAAATTTGAATAGGTAACATAGTGTCATGATCATGATCTCATTTAACAAATTAATTATGTATTAAAAAATTATCAACTGATGAATTAAACGAGAAAAAGGCAACTAAAATTGTATGGAGTCCATTATGGGCTAAAACCTTTGAAATAAAAGTCTAGTCGAGGATCGACCAATTTCTGTTATGCTATAAAGATGAGGCCTAGCCCAATAAATTTCCTTGGTCTCTGAATTCACGTTATTTCCTTTCTTTTTTTTTTTAAATAAATTTGTTAAAATCATACTAATTTGGATATTTATCTCTTCTTACAAGGACTTTTAAGAATAAAATAAAATAACATGACTTGCATGCATTACATGTTTCTACGTCTATTTCCATCTTAAACTTGGATTCATGTTTAATGTAAGGGAACTTGAAAACCTATCGACATTGTTACATCAAGTTTCAAGAGCGGTCACCACCCACCATTTTCTGCTATGTTGCCTCATTCCACGGATTCGGAAATTGAATTACTTGAACACTGTTGCATTGCAAATCGCAACTAACAACTAGCAGTGTTTATCATCCCAATTCCTCAGATCGAAATCAAAGTTAACTTTAAAAATAAAAAATAAAAAAAATCAAAGCACACTAGAATCACATCGCAGCAAGGCTTAGAAAAATATCAAACAGGAGGAAATTTTCACATCAATCACGAATACACTTTCGTTATAAGTTCAAGGGCAACTAACAAAATAGACAACATTTGTTATAGGTTCAAGGGCATCTAACAAAATAGACCAGGCCTTTTTGCTTTTGAAACTCTTAAGCATCAAGAATGAAATATGTTAGCACATCGAAGAAAAAGTTTCAACCATTTTGTATCAATCCAAAAAAATAATAATATAGAAGCTTAGCACAACATCGTAGAT
Organism: Aleurites moluccanus; assembly: GCA_948193065.1. NCBI lineage: Eukaryota > Viridiplantae > Streptophyta > Magnoliopsida > Malpighiales > Euphorbiaceae > Aleurites > Aleurites moluccanus. The sequence continues at coordinate 2,374 of CANXYC010098205.1, read as the reverse complement.
CATCTACCATTTCAGTACAATTCAGATTGATGGTCATGACACCAAGCAGAGTTCAATATCTGTTATCCATCAAACAAAAGATGATATTTGGACTTCAGGCAGCTGCAAATTTGACTGCAGAAAATTTTCCTTAAAAGTATTATCATGCAAACCATTAAAATATAAAACTTTTTGCACCAGAAAGATAAAAGTAACATATAGCCTACACTTCAAAACAAAAGACACAACGCAGAAATATACTATATTATCAAAACCCAATAAAATTGCATTTCAGTACCGACACTAAATAAAAATCTTTTACCTAACCAAACAAGATAACAGAGCAGGAAGGAAAATTCATATGTTCAATATGTGGCAGATATAACCATTCCTTCCCACCCATTCTCATCCATGTTCAATCTCATAAACAAAAATTAGTTTAACAAAACAATACAGATAAACAAAATCTTGTTCAAGAGGATTTGGAATGCAAATTAAATTACTGAGTAACATTGAGCCACTTAGAGAAATTCTCAAACTCAGTGTAGTCACTATCTGAGATCATGGTTTGATACCATGCCTTGCCTGCAGCCTTGATAGCAGATGCCTCCTCCTGGCAAGTTCGTTCATTGAAGAAATGAGAACTGAGTTAGAACTGGGGGAAAATGGCTTACGATGCAGAAGTTGCACATGTAAGACAGCAAACAAGGCCATATGCTAGGGCAAAGCAGAAGTAATTCAGCAATCATTGGAATTATATGGAAAACCCAGCGATAAGAGATGCAAAAACAGCATATAATGCAAAGTTGTCAAGTGCAAAACAGCATTAACAGACGAGGTAAACAAAATTAATTTATTTTTCCATCTAATAAAAAAGTATCAAGTTCACCTAATTGGAAAAAGAAAATTTAATTCAACTAATTCATTTTATATTAGGTTTTGAAATAACATACTGAGAAAAATTAACAGGAAAATCATGCAATGAGACATGAGACACAGACCCAAGTTAATGCAACAGGGGTGCGAAATACACAATAGGGACTACAATTTTGAAGACACAAGACACATATGTTAAGCACATGACACAACTGATTACACATAATTTATTAACACATAATAATGTACTACAAATTCACAATTGGGAAAAGAAAACAGAAAACTGTAACCCACAAAATCACAAAATAAAATCAAGGCACGCAGTGCAATATCTACAAAGTTTACATCATCACATTCACTCTCTAAGCAGTAACGTCACATTAACATTCGAAGTATCATCACATTCATATTAGATCACAACCACACAACAGCTAAGAGTCCTAAACCTGATAACCAAAATTATAAATTTACTTGCACTAACCCATAACTCATATACAGGCATGTTATGATAGAAAAATATAACATTAAGAGAATCATCAACATTATATATATATATATATATATATATATATATATATATATATATAAGAGAATGTATACCTTATATATATATATATATATATATAAGAGAATGTATACCTTTGTAACAGTTTTCCTCTTCTTGTCCAACTTCTCCTTCTTAGCCTTGACCCGTTGGGACTCGGCCAAAAGAGACATCCTCCTAGCAGTCTTGGCATATGGGTTAAGCTTCAGCATCACGTTCAAATTCTTGAGAGGATTCTTCTTCATTGGAGCCCTCTTCACTTCAGTCTTGATTGGTTTCACAACTGACTGCACCTCATCAGAGTTGATGATTCTAGCGAGGTCAGCATTGACCATCTTTGACCTTGGTAGAACATAACCCTTCTTCTTTTCTGAAGACTTCTCAAATGATCCATAGATCGAGTCCAGCTTCTCAAAAGCAGATTTGGTCCAGATCACAAAACGACCAAGATGGCCTCCAGGAGCTAGCTTGAGCAGATTGAGTCGCTCCACATTTGCTATTTCGACCCCTGGAATATTTCTGAAGGCCTTAACCAACTTAGCTCCCTCGGTTCCGTACACAATCAGTGGGCCCTTGCGAGAGATGTAGCGGCGGTTCCTCATCTTACCCTTCCCAGGCCGGATCGCGTGGCTGTTCTTTGCTTTCTCGACATCAGGAAAAACACCTATCTCTTTTAGCACCTTGATTGCAGCAGAAGTTTTCTCAATGCTCTCAGCTGTATCGCTGATGACCAAGGGCATTTCAGGGACAGATTCCACCTTATGGCCACGAGCCATAACCAGAGAAGGAATAGCTGAGGCAGCAATAGCAGAGACAACGGCGTACCTCTTTTGGTTCACGTTGATCTTACGGTGCCAGCGGCGCCAGATCTTGGTAGGAGCAAACATGCGCCCACCACGACACATGTTACCGAAAGCACCCTGACCTGCACGGTGAGTACCACCACCGGGAACACGGGGGATACGGGAAACGGCA
>CANXYC010098182.1:0-13833 GCA_948193065.1 Aleurites moluccanus | reverse complement strand
TACTCAAATCAATCATCTTTCACACATCTAAACTTATACATTTCCATCATTTTCAACACTTAACCATATTCAAACTTCACTTTATTAATCACATTAGCCTAACACCTTAAACTAACAAAGTCCATATTGACCAACTTAAATAGAATTCATTCATTTCATCCATTTTTCAATGCTATTTCATCAAATAACATATATAAGCATCAAATGTATAATATTTAGGCATTTAAACCTATTAAACATCAAAGCACAACACACCATTCAAGTTCATCACATTCGGCCAAAATGACTTTTCTTCCAAATGAATTTCTTTTTATCATTCAACCATTAATTCATTACATACATATCAAATACACTTCATTTCATCATTTAAACCTATAAAATACCAAAGTATCAACCTAACCCTAAGCACCTCAAGTTTCGACCACTTTGTTTCTTCCTCCAAATCAATTTGTTTCAATCATTTAACCATCAATTCCTATTATACACATCAAATAAATAACATTTGAACAAAAGAAATTCATCAAAACAATACTTTGATTCAAAGTTCTTCCTATTAGGTTTTCAATCCAACTTTTTGAATTCTAACCATTCAAAACATGTTTTGATCACTAATAAACATCAAAGAACATCTTACAAACATATTTGAATCAAAAGAATTCTAAAATCAACAACTTACCAAAAGTTCTTCAAAATCTTCAATGAATTAATTTGTCACTTTTTCTAGTTTTTCCTTTGAATCTATGGTTATATTTGTGTTTAGGATGATGGAATTAACATGTTTCCATCAAAAATTGATGGAAAACAATAAGAAATGGTATTGGTTAAGGTTGGCCGAAATGGTGGATGGAGGAAAGAGAAAGTTGCTGTAATTTTTTGGCTAAGGAAGATGATGAACAATGAAGGGGTGGAAAAAATAAAGTTAAATATCAAAGGAATAATCCTATGCTTTAGATTTATGGTACATATGGTGAAACCTAGCCATCCAACCATCCATTGCTTCATCTTTTCATCCAATGGTTAGATTTAAGTAAGCCTAAAATATTACCATAGACTTCCATATACTATATAACTCCATATTGCAAAGAAAAAGACCAAAATAGCCTTAGTTCAAATGAAGTACCTCAATCGAGCAGCTTACCGGGAATTATTTTCAACCGGGTTTAATTCTCCAACAATTATTCAAATAAACTTAATAATATCATTTTCATGTCCTTAAATTCTTTTATACCTTCAAATATAGTTCTAATTCCATAAAAATTCGAAGGGGGTGTGAAATGACTATTTTGCCCCCAGTTCACCAAAAACTCAAAATTACTTAATTTTGTCCTAACAGCCTTTAAACCACTTCTATGCATAAAATCACTTTATATAACATGCATATCTATCAATTTCATGCATAATCACATAACATTCTCAAGTTCAAAAGAAAGAAAAAATTTTCCCCTAAGTTCTCCTTTATAGTTCAAGTTAGGCTTAGGCTAAGATGTTACAACTATAGCTAGTTGTACTGGAGCTGGAGCAGGAACAACTAGTGCAATAGGAGCTGGTACTGCTACTGGTGCAAGTGGAGGCATATTTTGTCTTTCTCACCTCAATTTTGCTAATTCCCGACGTAAATCCATCATCCCTTATATCATCTCCATCCTCTAGGGGTCATCATTCCTCTTTGTCTCCTTTGTCATCCGTCGGGATTTAGAAGGGTCCTCCGAAAACTCTCTGACAAGAGACTCATTAGAGGCTACTTTTGCCTCTCTGGTATTCCTATCTCTATCGTCAGACATCTCTATTAACTGTCAGAAACAGAAATAACGAACACAGTACATTACAAAAACTCAGAATACTCATACATACTTGACAAATACAACAAAAGACTAAACATGAATTCCTATGCTCCATGGTTTACTTAAGTCTACTACTATTGTACCTAGTTACTATTCATATGTAACCTATGCTCTGATACCACCTTTGTCACATCCTAATTTCGGAACATGACGATCCTGGGATGCGGGAGATGCATAAGACGACTAGTATCAGTAGAACCCAGTATCAGTTACTATAATCAATTACTATCTTATAAAAACTAATTAATTAGTATTCATTATGCCATTCTATTACTTTGTAGTCTGACTGTCTGTAATCTATTCTGTAATTGGTTGAAAACATCATCATCATATACCATAATATTAATTAAACTCCATATTATGCTATATATATATATATATAACTATAGTATAACTATGCCATTATACACATCATGGAGCAATCTAAAATATTTACAATAATTTAGTCTTAAAAATAATTACACTGCTATTACAGACTCTGCAGAATTCCTTGAGAAACAATAGTCAGTAATATGCCTTCTACTCTACACCTCAAAAGGGGAAATAAATGAAAGGGGTGAGTATATAATACTCAATGAATCTAATATGCATCACTCCAAGGAAATGGCTAGGATATGAATGAATAATAGCAGATAATCAATAAATATTAATCTGCACACCGATTACAGAATAAAAAATTTTGTTACATAAGATGAGTACAAAATCAATGAACCTCATATCATGTAAATAAGACAGATGATGGGCCATGAAACTCATATATTATATATCAATCACATATCCATAAACATAAGATTGATCAGATCTTATGGCTAGGACAGTTAACCCTACCCAGCTAGAGTATCCAGTATACAATATATACATTGCTGACAGTATTTATTTGCTACCCCATCAGTGAGGAAGCTCTATCAAATCACATTAAAACCAATATAGGTATAGAACAAGTCATTAGATACCAACAATCAACAATAGTCTCATTAAGTAACAATAACTCATGAATTAATCAAATGAGACTGCAATTAAGCAGTGAATAAACAATAAAAGGTACAATAAATAATGGTAATAAGAATAGCAATTAACATTGGAATAAATCAAAAGTTAGATAATTAAAGTCAAGAAGTTGGCTCAATCGGCATGCCAATGTCACTGGCGACGATGACATTCAAATTGTAGGCCTATGGATGAAACAAATGGTACGCCTATGGCAAAATGAACTAGACATTTCATCGAACACTTGGTGTGCAATATTCATTAGGCATTTTGGCAAGGTTTTGGTGCAATATTGAAATTAACCTAATATCAATCAACAAATATACAATATAGGTTATTTAATAGGGATTTGATTTCCATCAATAAACAACATATAAAGGATCAAATAGGCATGAAAAACCAAAGGAAAACAAGGCAAAAATTCAAGGTAAAAAAATGCCATAAGGCTTTCGGCCAACATGGCCTTTTCAGACCAAGTTTCCAATCAATATTTCAACATATTAGGTATAACAAAGGATTCATATTAAGCTCACCTCACACTTCAAATCACCTTGGAAAATTGATTTGCCACCGAAATCTTCAAAATAGGCAAAAATCACAACTTTCCAAATCTTTGTGTTCTACATCAAACTATTCACAAATTAATCATCAATAAGCCTCCAATTTACATATTTTAAGCTTAATTAACATAAACTCACACTAATTCAAAAATTCAAATCTTACAACTTTGAACTAGGGTTTTCAAATTGGGAAAAATCTATCAAATGCATCAATTGATGCCAATAAACACTAAACCCATTCTAAACATTATCTAATACATCTAAATCAACCAATAAACCAAAGAAATCAACTCATTACCTTGGTATGGTGAGTGGGCTGAAATTTACAAAGTGTTGGTTCTTGAAATTCTTTGATTTTCCCAGCAATTCAAGGTTGGAAATGGAAGAATCAAAGGTTGGATTTAAGTTTTCTTAGGTTTTCTTTTGATTTGGCTTCAAAAAATTTGGAGGAAGAAAGCAAAACAAGAAGAAGAATGGCCCAAAATATTCTAAGGCAAGCTTATATATTAATAAAATAGATAAATTACATTTAGGTCCTTAAACTTTTTAATTATTGTACTTTGACCCTACTTTCTTCTGCAATTTATTCTGTTAATTCATTTGAGAATCAAGTTTCAAAGTGAGAACTAAAATGACTTCTATTTATCTATACTTTATTATAAAAATAGTTTCAGAACCATTCTGAAACTCAGACAGTTGGTTTCCCACAATATCCCTAAAGTTCGACTTATTTACGATTTTGTCATTATTTAATTTTTTAGTATTCCAAAACATTTTTCAACTTTTCCTTTTCACTAAATTTCACACACACACACACACACACACACACACACATATATATATGATTTTTTACCCCTGGTCTGAATTAGAAATTCATATGTCAACCAGATTGTTATTTCTCCAGATAGTGTAATTAACACCTATATTTTTCGGAACAGTATCACAAATGTAATCTAACCGAGGTTCAAAAATTTTCCTTAATTCTATTGGTATTCCCAGTCTAATAACTAGTTATATTATTATATTCTTATGGTAGTTTTCTAGGGTATTATAAAAACTGTAATATGATAGTTATGACTGTCACAAACAAGGATTATGAAACCATATAATATGCAGAATCTGAGCAAAATATCAAATTTCTATCACTTAGAGCTATCATTAGCCATATAACATCCTCAACATCAAATTTTTACTTAACATACAACAACTGAACTATGACTATAAATCTAACACTTAATATAACAATGCGGAGCTCTAAAGAATTTAATACAATGAATATGAAATAATTATATAATAAAATAAAATAACTTCTCTGCCTGAGGAATAAAACGTAAAAAATATTCAACTTAAAAAAATTTAACCTTTTTAAACTCGACCCGAAACTTGGAAAAAATATATGAACAGGGGTGAACGTTCGACTCAATGAGCTGATATAATTTAATTTAATATGCAAGTCATTTATTAGTCTACATAAAATGTCACATTACACATTCCTATTCAGAAACAAACATAACATCCATAATTAAAAATATTTGTGGAATCCAACTCCATATATGTTTTTATTTTTCATAAATAGGGAGTCGACCCCCTCCCTTAGCTCTCTAAAAATCTAATTTATGGGACCACGGTGATTCCAGCTTTAACCAGGCATCCCTATATTCTATTATTCATGTCGAGGGGCCACGGTGAGACCATTCTATAACCAGACAATCCTTGTAATAACATAATTATCATATCATATCATATCATATCGTTAATGTTTTATGTGTTAGTATAACTGGATTGCACATCATCATATTTTCCATGGCAACCACATATATACATACATAACATCAACATCATATGATATGACATAAATATACATCATGATTATATATCTAATGCAATAGTAATAGCTTATATACATATATATTTTATTCATTCAATACTTAAATGTCATGTTTAGATGCAACGATAAGTTAAAATATCACAGATTTGATGACCGTCAAACTGACCAACTCTTTCAGAACATCTTTTGACTGACAGCGATGGAAAACATTTAAAGTACTGAAATCAAATACGTAAATTATTAGAATTATATTCAAATATTGACTTAAAAATAAAAGAACAAATTTCAGATATTTGCTGAAATTTCGGCAGAGTTTTCCCTAAAATATGACATGATCTCCTGAAATGAAAAAAAATAACACTTCTAATAAATATTTTAAAAATTCACATCCAATACCATCAAATTAATTGACCCTTCCTGGGTCTTCAACTTATCAATCTAATAATTATGATCAATTTACTCATCTTAAATACTAAATCCAATTCACTAAATAATTATTTATAACAGTTTAATATTTCAACTCAATTCCAACGTTTAATTTATCATTACTAATACATTAGAAATAATAATAATAGCGAATAATCCAACCAATACTTAATTAAAATAATATTTTGTAAATAATTATTCACTAAATCCTCAATAAATAACCATACTAAAATTAATATTTATATTTAATTACCTTAAAATAATTTCATCATCAAAATATTTTTGTCTCAATAATCCATTTATCAAAGTTCCATAATTATTTTAATTTAATTTTTTTTATAAACTTAATTTAATTACTTATTTCATTAAATTACTTCAAAAAAATTTAACCTTTCGGTATCTAAATTTCATAAATAATATCCACATAATTTTCATAATAATTTTAAATTAATAATATAAATTTATTTTAATTATTACATTTAATAAAAACACAGTTACTAATAATTTATTATCCAAAAATTCTACAACCAAAGTCAAACTTAATATTTTTCTATAATTACTATCTAAATAATTTCCATAATAATTCTAAATAATCCAAAATAATTTTTCTTAATTTACTCACTCAAAATAAACACAATATTAAATTTTAACTGCCTAAATTCTTCAATATCAGTATAAATATTCATCTATTTTCATAAAATTGTCTCTAAATAATCTCCAAATAATTAATAAATAATTTTAAAACAAATTTAAACTTACTAGAAATTTGTCGAAAATCTATGCGTGTCCCATATTTTTCGGTCTCGGCTTCGGTCTCCGATCGGGCAAAAAAGATATAATCGAAAAGCTTGCAAAAAATGGAATCCAAAAAAATTAGTTTTGCCAGAAAATATGCCAAAAAATGGCCTGAAATAACCGAAAAACGATTCATTCGATCCAAATTTGACCGACAAGTTCTGTCTTCTCCGACGACGAACGATGGTTATATTCTGATGGAAAGATGTTTGGCGGCTGGACTTTTCGATAATAATGTGCGTGTCGTGATTTGGTGACCGATCGATTGATTTCTAACACCCAACCTTATTTATCACTCTCTACCTATATATATATATATATATATATATGACCCACTTTTATTTTTTCCTCTCAGCTTCCTTTCTTCATCCATTTCTACGTTTCCTTTCTTTCGTTGTTTTATATGTATATACATACACAATATATAATAATTTTTTTTATAACAAAAGGATGAGATCTGGAAATCTCCAGATCTTTCGACCTTTCATAATCCCTTTTTTTTTTTTTTTATAATAATAATATAATAATATTATAAGTTAATAATCTAAAGAATATTTCAAAAATATTCTTTCAAAATATTTTAATAATCTAAAAATAATTAATAAATTTTTAACTAACTAACTAACTAACTATATATTAATAATAAAATCTTAATTTAAATATTAATTAATAAAATCACTAAATAATTAATTTAATAATTAATAAATAACTAATAATTTACAAATTTATAATATAATAAAATAATATTAAAATTTATACTTAAAAATTTAATTTTAATTTTTTTCTTTATTTTATATAATAAAAAAAAATAATATAATTGAAAAATATTTTTATATTTATTAAATATTATTAAAACACTATTATTTTTTAATTTAAATAATATTTTAAAATTAATATAAAAATTTGAGTGTTACAAAACCATTTTCCCTTTTAACCGACTTTTATATTGGTCTTTAAAACATTGTTCTGCTGTACATACTGCAATTATTCTCAGCTAAAACTTTTACTTTTGCTCCAAAAAAAGGGTATTTTTTTTTTCTCTTTTCTTCCTTCTTCTCTCTACCTTGTTTTGTAAATCTACCTCTCAAGAATCCCTGTATTTTTTCTATGAAAGTGGGATTGAGCAGCATGAGTTCAATTTGTCGTAATAATTTTCATTTCTTTTGTAGATTGGAAATATGGCTGAGAAAATAACGGCAGAGAGTATTTTCAACAACATAGTAGAAACCCTTGCAGACAGTGTTCCAAAGCAGAAATCTGTATCATTTTTTGAGGAAGAGACAAGTTCAGTAACTTCGCGTGTCAATCAGCTGTTTGGACGTAAGAAGCCAGTCCACCATCTTCTGGGAGGTGGAAAATGTAGGATCATCTCTCTCTCCTTGATATTCTCTTGCCAGTCCTCATTGCTACAATACTTAATATTGTCTCACTTGTCTTTCTATCCAAAATCCTACAGCTGCTGATGTTCTCCTGTGGAGGAATAAGAAGATCTCAGCTAGTGTGCTAACTGTTGCAACAACCATCTGGGTGCTATTTGAATGGCTTAATTACCATTTTCTGACTCTTGTGTTCCTTGTACTGGTTCTTGGTATGCTTGTTCAGTTTACCTGGACAAATGCTTCAGGATTATTTAACAGGTAAGTAAAAATTATTTCTTATTTATGTTGCATGTTATATTGCATTGTTAATATTATTCTGTTCTGTAATAAATGTTTCATGCCAACAGATCTCCATCTAAGGTTCCTCGCTTTGTGCTACCAGAGGAGGTATTTGTCAGTGTTGGCAGATCAATTGGACTTGAGATAAACCATGCTTTGAAGTTTCTTCAGGATGTATCATGTGGAGGAAATTTGAAACAATTTCTTGTGGTATGTTTGAAATTTTGAAGTTTTCTTAATAAACTTTCCTTTGCTGCATATTGCAAATTTATTCTCTCTTCTAAATCCTACAACCATCAGAATTTTGCTAGCATATTTTTGAAACATTGATGAGGGTGAGCCTTATTATGATGGTAAGAGTGTCACAGTTTTGAGTCGTGAAAACAGCCTTTCTTTTGAAAAAGGCAGGGGAAGGCTGCATGTGATACATAACTCATCCTCAACCCTTGTAAATTGAGGAGTCTCATGCACTAGGGATGCCCCTTCATTTTTGAAACTGTGGGACAAGGAATGAATATGTTCTCAACTATGTGGAGAAGGATTCTGCCCATGTTTCAGAATTGACTGTTGCATGTACTGGTGCACCTAACAATCAATAGCAGAGAGATGTTTTCTCATGAGTAAAACTCTAGAATGGATTACTAGCATTATGCAATCAATTTTTTATATTTTTGAGTTGAAATTAGAAAATATATACAGTTCTTTATGTGGTATTAGCTGAGTGAATTACAAGATTTATATAATTCCTTAAAGCACAAATTAGCCCCTGAACTTTTTGGTAGAAATCCATTGCACCCTTATACTTTTATTGGAACTTGTTATACCCATAATCATTGGACACAAATATGATAGGTTGGCAATATTTTGGTTTGATTTACCTAATACCATTAACCTATGAAATATCTTGGTTCAGTTTGCCTCAATCCAGATGAATTTCAACAAATTGAGATAAATTAGAGCCAAGTATATGATGTTAAAAAAATTTGTAGAATTGGTTGGGGAAAAATGAGTGTTGTCAGTGTCAGTATAAGACATTTGTTTTTATGTATAGAGAGAGAAATGGAGTGAGAGTAACTGAGAGAGAGTTTCTAGTGTGTGATTATTTCATGGGGGGGAGAAAGCGTAACAGCAAAAGCATTATAAAGAGATGAACTGTTGGCAATTAGAAATTTCCCAATAATGACACAAATTTTGAGGTCTTCAGTTGCTTCATCATGCACAAAACATAGCATTGCTGACAGGGATGGTTTGTATTTATTGGTTGCAGAAGTCAAATGATAGGGGTGTAATAGGTTCCAATTTGTGTATATTAGTTACAAAAAAAAAAGGTCAGGGGGTAATAGGTTCCAATTTCTGTATATTAGTTACAAAAATTAAAGGTCAGGGGGTAATAGGTTTCAATAAAAGCTTTAGGTGCAATCAGTAGCGGAGCCACATTAGGGGCAGCAGGGGCAGCTATATATAATCCTTGTAGTGTAGTCGGTAGGTAACATAAATAGTTTCCTGAGAAATGTACACTTTGAGAAGTGAGAACAGTTGGCTTCATGTATGTTTAAATTTAACACTTACTTTCAGCTAGCACCTTCAATTCATTGTGAACAGATCACAAACGAGTAAATTTTTGTTTCAATAAGATCATTGAGGGCATATTTAGATTGTTATCAAAATTTGATGTCGCAACTCTTTGGGAATCTGCCTAATTGCCCTAAATGAAGGAGAACACTTGAATAATCTGCTTTTGCATGTATTAGTTTGTGTGAAATAGCATATGTGGACTACCGTGTCAGATATTTTGCAGGTTCACAGTTGGAATGTCACAATTGAGTTTTTGTGAATTTTCAGTAGTGAATTGCTGATACCATTGGTAAATTTACCTGTGTGAGAATGCTGGGAAAACTATGTCGATAAGTAGCAAGTTCAAATGGAAGAAATGTTCTTGTGAAAACATATTAGATTTAATTATAACAAATTTGCAATATTTTACTTTGAAGCATACAAGCGGATTTATCATTTGATGCTTGGTCATCATTTATTGCATCTACACATCTAAAACCTAGTCATGTACGCCTGCATATACCACAAGTGTTTTGGTTATGAAAAGGGGTTTCATGTTAAGTAGAACCAAGGCGGAATGCATGAACTACAAGTTTAGTGAATGCTGAAGTGGGGATAATGGAGGAGTTAGCTTGGATAGAGTTACATCATCCCAAAGCATCCATTTTAAATATCGTGTTTCAACCCTTCAAGGATATAGAGGTTGTGAGGAGGATGTTAACCATAGGATAAAAGTTAGGTGATGCGAATACTAATCGACTTGTTTTGAGATCCAACACCTTTACGTTAGTGATCTCTTGGAAAGCCAAATCAGATTTGAAACAAGAAATCTTGACTCAATAGCAACCTGTGTTAAAGAACTTTGGTAAAACTAATGAACGCTACAAAGGGATTAGTTTTGACAAGTTCTAATGATTCTAGTAAGAAACAAAATTGAGAAAATTTCTCACAAAATTTATTTTAACCAAAATCTGAATTAAAGAATACATGAGTTTGGATAAGTATTTATAGTGACTTAACTTTATGAAAAACTCTAATTTAAGTTTCCTAGTTAAGAATAAATTTTTTAAACAATGGTAAGCTTTCTATATAAGGATAAACTTCTAAATAAGATAAAAATAAAACTTAAATTCATTTTGGGCTTTAAGTCAATATAAAAGAGTTCCAAAACTCACCAATTAAGTAATTAAAATACGTTTTTTTAATTTATGGACTAAAACAAAATATAAGCAACCAAAAACAAGATAAATTGGTTCAATATGGAATAATTCAAACTCAGAAAGAGTGGATTTGTTATTCCAACATGGTAGCTCCTTTTTGCACTTAAATTATGGTCACCAAGCTTGATTTATTTTCTTGAATGCCTAGATTGATAATTGACTCTTCCTTATAGTCTTCAATGGTAGATAGATTGTTCCACAAGTTTTGAACAAGTCCATTAATTGAATATGATTAACTCTTCCTTGTAGTCTTCAATGGTAGATAGATTGTTCCACAAGTTTTGAACAAGTCCATTGATTGAATCTTTGAACTTCTTTTTTGAATAAGTCCATTTAAAATGCATTGATTCCTTATTTTGCTTGCTTGTAGTATCTTGATTTGCATAATTCCCTCCCTCCTTAAAAGGATTCGATCTTGAATCTTCACCTATATCAAAAGGAGAGATCAGAAACATTAAAGGTAGCAATAACACTATACTCACCAGTGAGATTCATTTTGTATGCATTGTCATTGACTCATTCTACGACTTGGAATGGTCCATCTGTAGGCAAAGTATTTTCATACTGGGTATGCTTAAAGTATAAAAATCGCAGCGGAAGCTATTTAAAATTTAACTATTAAGAACACCCTACAAGGATCTACTATTTCATGACTAAAATACGTTATACATAGACTTAACAACACAAAGCTTAAGGAATTACCTCTTGAAGGCAGAAACAAAAGATTCCAAGCACTACATGTTGTGCCTCTAGTTAGTTCATAAGTGCTAACTTTTCAACTAGGCACCTTTTTCAACCAAAGGTTCTTGTCTATGGCTGTTTTTTTTGTAAAGCCAAACCAATCAAAGAAAATCTTTAAGGAAGAAAAAGAAAATGTTTCCTAGTTATACAAATGGTGCTTCTTCTCTATCCTTATCAAGCAAACATTTACTTTGTTTGCAAAGGATAGAAACACAAGAAGAAATCAAGAAAGTGTCTTGTGAAACTTCTAAGGCATAAGAAAGAAAGAAAAAATTGATTTTTGCTCTTCCAAATGCCTATCTATCAAGTGTTGGATGTCCATCCCCTCTCATTCACCTATTTTATTGATTTTTCAACTCATTTATTAAGTGCCTTTATGAGGAGACAAAATGGGAGATGGTGGGTGAGATGGAAATGGCTTGTAAGTCTTTATCCTCTTAACTTTTTGAAGCCTATCTTGAAAGCTTAATTAAGTTAATCAAAGTTCAATTAGTCAAAGATAAGAAATTAGGGTTAGCTTATGGTTAATTAATTTTCATTTAGTGGAGAATCTCTACATCTTCACCAAATGACTTTTTTACCCTTTATGGAGTTTTGGCCCACCAAAAAAAAAGTCCCTTAACCATAAAAACCCTAAAGCCTATTTTTCCTCTATTTATCTAATATGGGTTGCGCTTACATTAAATGAAAAGGCTTCAATAGCCATTCGACCTATAAGTATCAAATAACTAGTCCATCGATTTAATCCTTCCTGTTTACAAATTGTGCAAACTAGGTTAAATCGATAAACCTCAATTACCGGAAATTGAGCAAACGTTTATGCTAGCAATTGCGTTAACTTAATAACTTGCTTTATCCGATTATCTGTATTACCAAGATAATTAAGTAAAAAACAATGCACTTGTATTGTGACTTTCTAGGTTTCTGTTTGATTGGCAATGGGAAATGATATTACCTTTTAATATCACATGAAAACTTTCTCGTCCAATCCATAAATCATAAATCATGTTCGATTGGCAATGAGTAATGATATAATCGTAGTTTTGAGAAATGATATTACCATAGTTTTCTCTGATTGGTTCCCATAAATTATGGTCAACCCCTAGCAATAGATGTCATAACTACCTAATCGAATATGAATGTTCAAACATAGGTCTATATTCCATGAATCTATTGATCATGATTACTGTACACTCCGATCCTTTTGTTCTAAGATCCCGATCTTGGCTAGGGCCATGGATTAGTCAAACCCTAATACTGAGATAACTATAACCAGATCACAACTCAATTCTTGATGTCAACACCTTGGCTAAGGATTTCATATCAAGAAGAATGTGATGACATTGGCTGTTTACTTGGAGGAACGAATCCTTTCTTGGTCGATCATCTGCCTCAACATATAACTAGCTAAAGCCACCACATGCCATATGTCGGTGCATGGTTAGCCCCATCATGTAAAGTAGTAACAAATCTTAACCACCCATATATGAAGCATATATCACCTCAAGTCAAAGGATTATGTGCACTAGATGACTGATGATTGACTGACAGTAAAATTCCATGTCGTCATCATTCAGTGTCACAGTTCGATCACTCATCCTATAAGTATCCACATGTTTATCATGATATCATGCCAAGCGGATTGTGACTTACTGCTTCTATACCATTAGTAACCCGTACTAAATAGGAAGATAAATAGAGGTGATGGCCTTTCCAGATGTAATACTGCCCAAGATAAGAGTTCAACGACCATGAACAGTTTAAAGTACTTGTACTAGATTGAACAATCATCTCATTCTTCTCAATCGAGAATCGTTCATCTAACAAATACTTATGGACAATATTCTCAACATAAATGAAAACCATCGTAATGAAGAATACAAACATATATATATTTTAATATATAGCTAATAGGGATTTAATTACAAAAATATGTACAAAGATCTATGGCTCGTTGGACATACAATACTAACACCATCTCCTCTTGGACGCAATTTGGATTTTCTTTGATTTGAAAATCTTTCCTTCCTCATATGCATCCAAACCCAATCACCAGGTTCAAGTATTACTTTTCATCTACTCTTGTTGGGTTGACTTGTAATTTGTTGATTCCTCCTCTCTATATTCTTTTGCACATTCTCATGCAACTTCTTCACCAATTCAACTTTTTTTTCCCATCCAAACTACTCCTTTCAGATACTGGTAGAGGAACTAAATTCAAAG
>CANXYC010098019.1:0-16082 GCA_948193065.1 Aleurites moluccanus | reverse complement strand
GTTTGTGTTGTTCTGAGATATCCATTGCTAATATATATATATATATATATATATATATATATATATATATATATATATATATATATATATATATATATATTTGTGATGTGTCATTCCTTGTAGACACTTCTGACTTTTGAACTCTGAACTCTGTATTTTAATATTCGATTTCTAATTCTGTTTCTGAATATTAGTATATATATTCTAACCTCTGTATTATGAAATTCATTTATGATATATATGTATAAAAATAACATTCAAACCTTTGATTTGATTATGAATCTCAGGTATGGCATATGCATAATTCATTAAGTTGAAGGCTCATTCTCCTTTTGTTGTTATTTTCAGGTGTTAGATTGAGATTTAATTCTCTTAGAGCACCAAAATATTTGAATGGTTGTAATATTCTTTTAGGTTATCACTTGTTTATCTTGGATAAAAAAACTTATTTGCCTTTAATCCATAATGAACAAGTTGATTATATTTTGGGTGATATATTATAGGTTGATGATGATGTTTACGATTTTGGATTGTGGATTGTGGATGGTTGTAGATATTGTTTGTTATTGCCATAGGTTAAGTTGGTGTGTTCTATAGATTTTTAGTAGTCTTAAGCCTACCCATGCACTAGGGCCGTCGCATTCCGGTTTTAGGATGTGACAGAAAAATAGAGTAAACCGAAAGTTCGATTTGATTTGCGATTTGAGCATTTTTATCATTGATTTCAAACTGAAATTAATATATATATATATATATATATATATATATATATTATAATTAAATATATTTGATTTTATTTTATATACAGCCATATTTTTTTTAACCTAATATTAATTTGGAATTTAAAAAATAATCATCCATGAAAATTAACTAAAGATAAATAAAAAAGAGTCTAATTCTTAAAAAAAAATACAAGTTTTGGATTGTATAATATTGAACTATTTTTGAAATTTTTTTATTATTGATACTTTATTGGTGTTTTTCCTAAATTTATAATAAAATAATGACAATTTATAAAAAAATTTCTTTGAATTGAAACCGAAAAACTAAAGATATTCAAACTTAGAAACTGATAGTTTGACTATAATGATGGTTTGGTTTAGTTTGAAAATTTTTCAAACCGAATATATTGGTTTAGTTTGATAACAACCCTTCAAATTAATCAAACCAAACTGATACCACCCCTAGTTTTGAATCCCTATAACCTTGATTGGATTGAGTACTCGATGTTTCTAAATTGGCCTAAATGTTACTACCCAAAAAGCCTATCATCTTGATGTTTGAAAGTTGCACACCTAGTGTTTGATGAAATGTCTAAATGAATGAAAAATCATGTCCACCAAGTGCATGCTAATTTGCCCTATAGAATTTTCCGCAATGGTACCTATGGTACCTAAACCCTACCTTGGCCAAATGACATTGGACCATAATTTCAATGTTATATTTTCTTGATTATTGATTCATTGTTATAATATTATTCAATGGAAACCTAATGAGTTTATTGGATATTTGATTGGTTCTTATTGCTTTCATTGTTTAATTGCTACCATTTTTGAATTCTAATGTACTTATCACCTGTTTACATGACAGAACTATCTTCCGATGAAGTAGTAAGTGAGTACCATCGGCATTGTGCATAATGACCTTTATACTAGATCATTGCTAGAAAGGGGTTATTGTCCTAACCATAAGATTTGATCAACCTTATGTCATTATTACTAGATTGGATATGCTACCGGATTGTAGCACTTTTGTCACATCCTAAAATCAGAGATGCAATAATCCTAGGGCATGGGTAGAGTTAAGGCCAGGAAAAACCATATCATATACTATATCTATAGCCATCCACAAATCCAAATCATAAACATCATCAACCTGTAATATCATCCTGTGATATAACCATCAAAATATAATAAACTTGTTCACTATGGATAAAAGGCAAATAAGGTCCTCTATCCAAAATGAACAAGTGATAGCTCAAAAGAATATTACAATCATTCAACTATTATGAAGCTCTAAGAGGATTACATCTCAAAATAATAACAAAATATATCCAAAATGAATAAAATCTATATTTTCAAATAGCTTCTTAGAGAAAGAGGTCAATAAGCTTTATCTTCGGTCTTTGGACCTACTACTCTAATGCCAAAAAACCACAACAGAAGGAGGATGAGTCTTCAACTCAATGAATTATACATATGTCATACATAAGGTTCGAAGTGTTGTCTTTATCCATATATATGACAAACAAAGTTCATATTACAGATATCAAATATATAATCAAAGGTCATATATATATATATCAATATCAAAATCAGAGGTCAGAAGTGCCTACAAGAAATGACACATCACAGATACATACATATATATATATGTGTGTATGTAATTTGTATGTATATGTGTGTGTGTAGGGTAAGCAATATAGATGTCAGAATAATAGACAAACAGAACATGAGTACTACTATCTCTGTACAGAGTACATGTACTTATGCTAACAAACACCTAGAGAAACTTTGTCCTCTCTAGAAATGACCCTGATACTTTGACTCTATCAGTCGAGTCACTGGTGCATACAGTCCTATGATTTATCCCTCATAGGGAAGACGTTCTGACAATAACCTCTACTCAGTTCACAATTATTTGTAACGGAGTTTCTTATCAATTAATGAATATTTCAAACTAATCGATTTATACTATAATAATAAATTGGTTCCAAAGAAATGGATAGCAATACCAACTCTAAAGCACAATAATGGTATCAAGATATATATATATATTGTGAACACTCTTTTTTTACACCCTTCGGACTCATGCCAATCCGAACGGCACTCACCGGGACCAAACCCACTCATGGACAGACTCAGAACGGCCTCGGAACGAAGTCGGACCAGAGCTGCCACCCTCTAGGCATAGCATTGCCGCCCGCCACCCCCTCTGGGCTGCAACTACCATGCCCAAGGGTGGTAGCATGGCTCTTTACCATTGTTGCCACCCTCTTGCATCCCCTGTGCCGCAAAGACCCTCCGGCGGCACTGCCATCCCCCTCTGGCGGCACCAGCTCCTTTTGTCGGCGGCAACTCCATTCCAAACCTGTTTTTTTCGAATCCCACATTAAAAAATGATGGGATTTGACCCTCCAGCCCTCTACTATAAATATAGAGCCTCACCAACCTAGTTTTGGGCCCCGAAGTCTTTGAAGTTAAGTATTTCCTTCTTAAAAGCCCTGAAGTCTCTAAAGTTGATTATTCCTTCTTAGATTTCATCTTTTCTCCCTCTAATACTTATTTTTCTTCTTTCTTTAGCTCTCCTTGAGTTTAAAGAGTTGCTATTCAGGGCATGTAGAGCCCATCTTCTTTAGTTCTTATTGAGCTAAAGAATGACACAATCTGAGGCATATGGAGCCTCAAAATTATTTTTCTAAGCAAAGTTACTCTGTCGGCTTGCTTTCTTAAAAGCTAATAAGACATTTTGACCCATTTCCTTTGCTTCATCTGATCCAAGGTGGAACTCCGATCCGGAAGAGCACTTTGTCCACCAACACCCCTAACAGCTAGGGCAAAGGTATCGTCTCCTAACTCATCTTCTTTACTTTGATAGAGCATCAAAATAAAGAATCAAAACATGATAAATTGGGCATAAAATCAACCCTCCTTCGAGAGAAGGAAGAATTGCGTGGGTTTTGATTCTCATTCGATGGGATACGCAGGCAAGCTGTATAAAAGCTTCAAATCCAAAAAAGACAAAAACCATCTCTTTTTCTTTGGTTATTTATTTTATTTGTTGAATGTATTCTTTGGGGAATGTATGATCAACCTAAAACCCATAAGGGCTAGAGTTGATATTCCCTATTTTGGGATTTTAAGGTGTAATACTTTTATCGCTTTCTTTGATTGTTTTACTTGATTACTTACATTTCAATTATTCATCCATTTATTTACTTGCTCATGTATATTACATGTCATTCTTTAATTGTTCATGAAAATCAATTTACATCGAGGTTAAAATTAAAAGCTAAGTTCAACCGAAAACCTAGTCCCCAAATCCTCTTTGGTTTCAAAGACTAGTGCACTTTTTCTTCCTTTGGGATAAAATTGGAGTCAAAATGGGTTTTTACCTTAAATTTTTTCAATAAAAATAACTTAAGGTGGAGACTTCAAAATCAAAATCATTTTCAAATAAAAGGCACTAAGGTCGTCTCCTCCGTGAGAAATTATCCCAAATGAGCATTCTGATCCCATTTAAAACGGACCCGGACGTGGTGCTTGGGCAAGGCCTCACAGCTGGTGACTCCACTAGGGACAAACTTTTTTTTCAAAAATTAAAGAGGACTACCAATTAGTTGAAAATCTTTTTCAAAAGTAATTTTTTACTTGGCTTTTAGTTTAACTTTGATTTTCATGCATCACTGCATCACCAGTTACGAAATTCAACCTTTGGATAACGAGTAGCATTGATCCGACAACTCTTTTTGAGTATGTAGGAAGATAGCGAAAGCATCCACCCCACGACGAATCTTCAAATCCTTTTGAGGTGTAACGAGCAGTTGTACTATTGGACCCATGCAAAACTCATTGTTTCACATGTGATTAGGTATATCACTGCTCTAGTATGACGGATACCCTTAAACCAAACCACCTAGCCTTCTTGTAATGAACATTAGACCTTGGACCTTAGGGCCCATGAACCATAATAATGTTAAATTGTCATCATGAAACCTATTTTCTTCATGTATATATGCATCCATGCATGATCATGCATTCATGCATTTGTGGACTAAGAACCAATGAGTCAATGGTCAAACCAAAGCCCAAAACTTTGAACCCATTAAACCACCTACAAAACCTTCAAACCTTACTTTTCCACCTTTGTTTAGGTTTTGTTTGGACCACCATGACCTTATTCTGAATGTTTCTTTTGAAAGGTACAAATGAAAAGCACAGCACCTGGCATGGAGGCCATAGAGACAATGTTAGCTAACCTACTCAAAAAGCAAGAGGATAACTTTCAGGTTGCCCTAAAACATGCCCTTGATACATAACGCCAATCCATCCTTAGTGAGATGAAAACAATGATGGGCCAAGGAACAAGTGCCCCCCAAGCTGCCCCTAATGCATCTTCATCCCTTCCACCAAACCCTATTATTGATCTAACAAATAACAGGAGAGCTCCTAAAGCTACCATTCCACCACAGACTATCAATCTGACCGGTAGCACTATGCCATCCTTTTCCCCGAATCTTTTTCATGGAGGAGAGAACTCCAACTCAAGAGAAACTAGGAAATTGATGGACAAATTTGAAGCTATGGAAAGGCTTCTAAAAAACATTAAAAAGCATGAGGATCTGATCGATGTGGATTCACTTACTTTGTTCCCAAATGCTAGGGTTCCTCCAAAGTTCAAAATGCCTAGCATGGACAAATTTGATGGCACTACCTGCCCTAAATCTCATTTAAAGATGTATGTAAGGGCTATGAACCCATTGGGGGGGTGGACAATGAGCTCCTTGCTCAATTGTTCCAGCAGTCGCTCATAGGTGCGGCAATGATCTCTTACCCCACTTCGAATTTTATAAATTCCTTTTACATGATTATAGATAAAACATTTATCTACAATTTTTGCAATGTTTTCATCAAGCAATATCATTATAACATTGAAGTGGACATTACTAGGAGAGATTTGGAGACCACCAAGCAACAACAAAGGGAGTCCTTCTCCACTTTCCTCACTAAATGGAGGGCTAAAGTAGCCTAAATGATGAACAAGCCCACCGAGCAGGAGCAAATTGATATAATTATCAAGAATCTCCTCCCAAGTTACCAGACTTATCTCCAAACCCAATATATGCCAGACTTTAAAACCCTTATTGCCACAGCATTAAAGATAGAGGATTTGATCCAGAATAGGCAAATCAAGGAAGAATCCTCCTGTTCAAGGTATAGGAAGAACACCCACTATACCCACAACACTTCCTCCAATCAGAAAAGTGGGGAAGTTGATGCCATCTCCAACCGTCCTCCTATAAGACTCGAAATGAGGTCTTTTACTGATTTGGGTATGCCATTAGTTATGGTATACAAAAAGGCATTAGAAGCAAATTTGGTGAAGCCTTTAGAGCCTAGGGCACCCCCAAATACTTTGCCCAAAAGCTAGAATATGAATGAATACTGTGAATATCATCAGAGTGCAGGGCACAAAACAAAAATGTGCAAGAACCTTAGGCATAAGATCCAAGACTTGGTGGATAATGGTGATATCATTCCACCAAAAGCAAGACCCAATATTACCACCAACCCTCTTCCGAATCATCAAGTTAATGTCAATTTCCTCCACTCTTTCGACACAGAAATGGATCTAATCTCTTTGATTAGATAAAATAATGATTTTTACTGTGTATTGTATCTTAATGACTTTGTGAAAGAAATAGACGTAATAACAAGAAGTGGTAGACTCTATCAACCGAACTCATCGGTACAACAGCCTATCCAGCATGTTCCCCCTCCTATGGAGAAAATAAGCAATGAGCCTGAAGAGGATGTTATCCTCAAACAGTTAAAGAAAACCCAAGCCAACATCTCCATTTGGAGTCTCATCCAGTCATCCTTCCTGCATCGCCAACCTCTTTGCAAAGCGTTGAATCAGTGCCAAGCCCCAATTGACATTTCTCCTAAAACCTTGGTAGCCTCACTCACTAGCTCAACCAAGGTTGCTTCCATCTCTTTCACTGATCATGATTTGCCAAAGGAAGGAAAAAATCACAACCAGGCTTTGTATATAACTGTGATGACCTAAGGGAAAACAGTCTCTATGGTTTTGGTTGATAATGGGTCAGCTCTAAATGTGTGCCCATTGAAAGTTGCAAATTGCAAGTGGCTTAGGCCTTGGGGCCGCAGATTTCACCCCCTCCGATCAGATTGTAGGGCATACGATAATACAAAGAGAGAGGTCCTGGGTGTGGCTACTCTTGATGTGATAATCGAACCTATAACCGATCTAATCCCTTTCCAAGTGATTGATGTGCCTGCTTGCTTTAACTTCCTCCCTGGAAGACCCTGGATCTATAAGGCAAGGGTTTTTCCATCCTTCATGCATTAAAAGCTCAAAATGCCTCATGGAACTGCTGTAGTCACCATCAAGGGTGATACACACGGAAAAAGTGAGGTTCCCAACTCTGCTCCTATTTTGGGAATTCAATCTGAGCCAAATATTGTCCCTTTGTCTGGTTTCTCCTTCGACACCATACAATTCATTGAACAAGAAGGAGGTAAAGAGTTATAACCATTATTACTTATAACCATTATTACTTTTTTTACTTGTTCTTAATACATATCTTTCAAGCAAAAGCCAAATTTCTCAATCATAAACATATATAACTTCATGTCTTATTCAAATCCATAAATTCAACAACCAATTAATCTATAAACATCATTAAATAAGTAGTCATCAAGAAAAATAGAAATTTTATCTTAATCAAAACTCTTTTCTTCCTTGTCACCTTGAAATTCTTCCTCCTCCTTTATCTTTAATTTTCCTTTCTTTACACTATTTTTACCTCTTAATCACCCTTTTCTCTTTTACAATAGTTTGGCTATTGATTTCTATGGAGTAATCCCACCAATATTTATCTAAAGGAAGGCTTTTAGAGAAGGAAGTTGAAAAATTCTCTATGTACCTTGCTAGATGTGGTTCGGCCAACTCATGTTTGGTGTAGGATTTTCTTTTTCCACCACTTTTACTCTTATTCTTACACTTATATATATATATATGTAATAAAAATCTAAGTATAAATAGAATAATATTTGATAGACAAATGTAGATAAATATAGAAAATTCTAGAGAAATAGAGACATTTCTCTTATAAATGAATATTTGTCCTTACTTGTTCAATTACTAAGTAAAATAAATTAAGTCAATATTTTATTTCCTTATCTCCAAAATTGGCTGGCCCATTTCTTTAAAAAAAAATAGATTTACTTTGTCTTTATTTTCTTAAAGAAACAATAGGAAAAATGATGATAAGTATTAAGATTTTTGTTCCATCAAAATGTGACATATGTAAAGTTTTTTCTTATACTTCTTTAAAGCATAAAACAAGTAAAACCTTAGCTAATTTACCATGCTTGGCCGGCCCACAATTGTTGAATATGATATAGATTTTTGACTTTTCAACTTATGTAAATGGTGATAAATTTGGTGGGTCCAATTTACCTTTAATTTGAAAATTTTACTTTTCCTCCCTAAACACTTTAATCCTTTGCACTTTTATCCTCTTTTCATTCTAACTACCTTCTAATAAACTCTTAATCATTATGAATCCTCCAATACTGACTTCCATTTACTCTATTTAATATTTCATGATTGTCTCTACAGTTGCTTGCTCTTAAGTCTTTAATCTTCGTACTGAATTTTTCCTTAACTGTCATTACTTGATTACTCATTTTCTCTTGTTGATTTGATCAATTTTCATTAACTTAAATCACTTATGTCTGTCTAATATTTACCATTATGTCTATTCTGTCTCATTGACTAAATTCCTCAAATTTACTTGTATTCTATTCTAACTTATGTAACTGTTTACAAATTTTTTATTTTTTTCACTGTCTAATCACTACTTTTCAATACTCTAATTTACTGTCATCTAATTGGCTCCTTCTAAGATATTACACAACTATAGGTGCTTATCCCAATTCTCTCTAAAATCTAGAATGCACATCATCAACATGTCCTCTAGAGTTTGGATGGTCCTCTCTAATTATCTATTGGTTTACGGATGAAAAGTCATACTAAAATCCAGTCGAGTACCCAATGACTCATGCAACTTCTGCTAGAATCGTGAGGTAAACTGAATACCTCTATCAGAAATGATCGATATTAGAACACCATACAATCACACAATCTCATCAATATACAACTGAGCATACTAAGAAGCTAAATAGGTAGTCTTTACCGACAGAAAATGAGCTGACATAGTCAACCTATCTGTAATCACACAGATGGAGTCATGTCCACTAAAATTCCTTGGCAAACCTATCATAAAATCTATAGTTATTCTTTCCCATTTCTTTTCTAGCTAAGGTAACTGCTCAAGTAACCAAGATGGTTTCTGGTGCTCAAACTTAATCTGCTGACAAGTCAAGCACTTAGCCACAAACTCTTCTATATCTCTCTTCATGCCATACCACCAATATGATTACTTAATATCATGATACATCTTAGTGACACCTAGATGCACATTGTATCTGGCATAATGAGCTTCCTTTAACACTTGCTCAATCAGATCATCAATGCAGGAACACATAATCATGTACCATATCTCAATACACCATCTCTAATGGTGAATTTCTGAGCTTTCCCTGATTCCATTTCGTTCTTCAACTTAACCAAGCAAGAATCTCTATCTTGAGCTTCCTTAATATGATGAACCAATAATGCCTTAACTCGAAAATGAGCCAACAACACTCCATCATCAGATAAGCCAAATCGAATTTCCAAATCATGCAAATTCTGAAATTCCTTAATCAATTGTTGCCTACTCAACTGAATGTGAGCTAAACTCCCCATTGATTTCCAACTCAAGGCATCAGTTACGACATTAGCCTTACCCGAATGATACAAAATCTCACAGTCATAATCCTTAAGATACTCCATCCATCTCATTTTCCTAAGGTTTCAATATTTCTGCTAAAAGATATACTTTAAGCTCTTGTGATCCGTGTAGATCTCTCACTTCATTCCATACATGTAGTACCTTTAAATTTCAAAGAAAATACTACTGTAGTCATCTCCAAATCATGGGTCAGGTAATTCAACTCATGTTTTCTCAACTGACGAGAAACATAAGCTATTGCCTTACCATTCTGCATCAAAACACAACTGAGTCCCACTCTTGAAGCATCACAATAAACCACAAAACCACCTTCACCAAAAGGTAGTGCCAGAATCGGAGCAGTAGTTAAATAAGTCTTTAACTTGTGAAAACTATCCTCACAATCATCGGACCATTGAAACTTCACTTGCTTCTGAGTGAGTTACTCAAAGGAGTAGCTATCTTAGAGAAATCATAAACAAATCTCCGATAATACCCTACCAGACCCAAGAAACTCCTAACTTCTATCACATTAGTTGGTTTAGGCCAATCTAGAATCACTTCAACTTTCTTTGGATCTACAAAAATCCCTTCTCTATTAATCGCATGTCCCAGAAAGTGTCACATCCCGATTTCGAAACGCAACGGTCCTAGAATGCAGGAGATGTCAGAGGCGATCGACACCCGTAGAACCTAGTATCTCATCCATCAATCACATACTATACATATCAATTATTAGCCATTTAATCTTATAAGCACTATTCATTATGTTACTCTGTCATTTTTTCTACAACTTTCTGTAATTACCATCATCATAAATACATATATATTTATACTCCAAAATATGTCATACACATATATATACAATCTGTCTATACCATTATACAATACCCATGGAGTAGCTAATACACATATATAAAGATACAGTATTTAATAATTACACTGTCTATACAATATTGCAGAATTCCACTGAGAAACAAAAGTCGGGAATCTGCCTCTACTCTGCACATGTAGAGGGAAACAAATGAAGGGATGAGTATAAAAATACTCAGTGAATCTAATATGCATCAATCAATAAAAATGGTTGGAATATCAATAACAATGGGCAGATATTCAATGAATAATAATTTGCTCGTCAATATCAGAATACAGTATATGACTGTAGAATCAGGAAACAGTACAATGGAACTGTAATCAATTCAATGGAATAAATATATATCACATAGTTATGATAGAAAAGACAGATGAAGGGCCATGAAACTCATATCACATGTATCCATCATGTATCAATAAACATAAAACTGATCAGGTCTTATGGCTAGGAATGTTAACCCTTCCCAGCTAGGGTATTATTATACAATGTGCACATTGTCGACAGTACTGTCGGAGAGGCAGCTCTATCAAATCTTATCGGAATCAATAAGAACATGGAACAAGTCAATCAATATCAATATACAATGACAATCTCATCAAGTAGCAGTAGCTCATGAATTTAATCAAATGAGACTGCGATATAACAATGGATAAGTAATAGATGAATCAATAAATAGTAGTAATACGATTAACAATTAACATTGGGATGGATCAAAAGTTTGACAAATCAAGTCACGAAGTTGGCTCAATTGGCATGCTAATTCCACTGGCGACAATAGCATTTAAATGGTAGGCCTACAGATGAAATCAATGGTAGGCCTATGAATTTGAATTAGGCATTTCATCGAACACTTGGTGTGCAATAATCATTAGGCATTTTGGCAAGGTTTTGGTGCAACATTGAAATTGCCCTAATATCAATCAACAAGTACACAATATAGGTAATTCAATAGGCATTTGGTTTCCAACAATAAACAATATACAAAGGATCAAAAAGGCATAGAAAACCAAAGGAAAAACAAAAACAATTCAAGGCAAAAATGAGCATACATGGTTTGGCCAAAGTAGGGTTTTTGAAGCAAGTTTCCAAACAACATTTTAACACATTAGGCATGTAATTTGATGCATATAAAACTCACCTAGTACTTCAAATCACTTGAATTACATACTTTGCCACCAAAGTCTTCAAAGTAGGCAAAAATGGTAACTTTCCAATTCTTTATACTCTACATCAAACCAATCACATATAATCCATCTATTAGCCATCAATCAACATAATCTAGCCTCAATTAACATTGACTAACACTAATTCAAAAATTCATCTCTTACAACTTTGAATTAGAGTTTCCAAATTGGGAAAAACCTATCAAATGCATCAATTGATGCAATTAAATACATTACCCATTCTATTCAATATCTAAAACATATAAATCAACTATTAAATCAAGAAAATCACATCTTTACCTTAAGATGGAGAGTGGGTCAAAATCTAAAAGCCTTCCATTCTTGAAATTTCTTGATTTTTCAAGCAAACCAAGGTTAGAATTTAATGAATCAATGGTTTGATTCAAGTTTCTTTTGATTTCTCTTAAGAAATTTGCATGAAATTTGGTGGAAGAAATGGGAGAAGAATTCGGCCAACAATGAAAGAAGAAGAAGAAAATGGCCAAAAATTGCTAAGGCATGCTTATATAGTAAGTCAAAATTGACAAATTATATTTAGGTCCTTAAATTTTCAATAATCATACTTTTGCCATATTTTCTTCTGTAATTTATTCTGACAATTCTGTTGAGAATTAGATTTCAAAGTGGGAATTCAAATAGCTTATTTTTATTTATACTTTATTATAAAAATAGTTTCAGAGCCATTCTGAAACTCAGACAGTCGGTTTTCCACTATACCGTTAAATTTTATCTTATTTATGATTTTGCTATTACTTACTTTCTAGTGTTCCTAAATATTTTTCACCTTTTTCTTTTCACTATAATTTCACATATATTTATGTGATTCTTTATCTCCTGGTCTGAATTAGAAATTCTTTAGTCGACCGGACTGCTATTTCCCGTGCAATGTAATTAACACTAATGTTTTCTGGAACAATTCCACAAATACATTCTAATTGTGTTTCAAAAATTATCTTTCATTATTTCAGTATTTCCAGACCAATAACTGATTAAATAACTGTTCAATCACGGTAGTATTTCTTAGGGTATTACAGAAAGCCAACTCTATCAAGCTAGAATTCACAATTAGAAAACTTAGCATAAAGTTGATGTTCCCTCAAAGTGTGTAAAACTATGCGCAGATGCTCTTTCTTACTCTTAGAATACATCAATATGTCATCAATGAACACAATCACAAACCTATCTAAGAATGGTTTGAAGACCCTATTTATTAAATCCATAAAAGCAGCTGGTGCATTCGTCAACTCAAATGGTAGTACCAAAAATTCATAGTGACCATACCTTGTTATAAATGTAATCTTAAGCACATCCTCCCTCTTAATCATCAATTAATGATAATATGAACTTAAGTCAATTTTAGAGAAATGACTCACTCCCTACAACTGGTCAAATAAGTCATCAATCTGAGGAAGCGAATACTTATTTTGAATAGTGAATTTATTGAGTTGCCAGTATACGATACATAATCTCATAGATCGGTCCTTCTATTTAATAAACAACACTCGAGCACCCCAAGGCGAACTACTAGGACTTATTAACCCTTTATCCAATAAGTCTTGTAGTTGCAACTTTAATTCCTATAATTCAATAGGAGCCATATGATATAAAGGTATCAATATCGTATTAGTACTTGGGAATACTTCAATGTTGAACTCAATCTCTCTATATGGTGGTAAACCATACAATTCTTCTGGAAATATATCCAAAACTCATGGACAACAGGAATATGATTAATGCTCTTCACTTTCTTTTATGTGTCTTGGACATATGCCAAATACCCTCGACATCCTTTCTTTAATAATCTCCTTGCCCCGATGGTAGATATTAAATTATAAGGAACCTCACTCCTTTCCCCTTGGAACTCAAACTCTTCACTCGAAGATGGCTTGAGCATAATCTTCTTCTTGTTACAATCAATGATAGCAAAATACTTAGACAACCAATCCATGCCCAAGATCATATTGAACTCCAACACTAGCAATTCAACCAAATATACCTCCAAACTCTTGCTATTAAGGCTCACTAAATAAGAAGGATAAATCTTATTCACCTCTATCTCCTCCTCTAAAGGGGTCGACACAACCAATGCAGAATCCAAAAATTTACATGCCACAAACATTTTCTTTACAAAACATGAAGAAACAAAGGAATGTGTGGCACCATAATCAAATAGAACTCGTGCATTCAAAGCTTGAATAGGAATAATACCTATCACAGCTATATTCGAGGCCTGAGCCTCTAGCTGAGTCAAAGAAAAAACTCTACCCCTGCCTCTGCCAATTAGTACCTGCCCTGAAGCTTGTCCCACTATTTGATCAAAACCCCTGCCAGCATCCTAGCCTCGAGCCAAACTTCTTCTACCAAACTGAATACACATCCTCCCCTATCCATATGAACTATGGATTGGGAAGCCTGAGGCCTATCTGAGTGCAATACCTAGGGACAATCGTTAATAAAGTTGTTGGATTGACCACATCTAAAATATACATATGTCTCCCTATAGCATTGTCCGTAATATTTATTTCCATAAGTAGAGCAAAGAGGAATTGAACCTCTAGGAGATGCTAGACTACCAGAACCATAACTCATCTATGTAGTATGCTTGGAAGTACTATGTCTCTACTGAGATCAACCTGACTAACCTTTAGAACCAACCGGTGTAGCATTAAGAGAAACACCCATACTCTTCACTCCACTCTCATCTCTACCTGACTTAGATGAACATCTTATCCTTGCCCATTTCCTCTACTCTCTAGCAAATCTTGCTTCTATTTATCTGTTCTCAATAACCCTTGCCTTATCCACCAGTGTGGAAAAGGAATCAAACTCTTGTACCGACAAAATCTAGAATATTGGGGTCAACAATCCCCTCATGAACCGATGAATCATGCCACCTCATGAGGCACTAAAGTAATAGCAAACTTACTTAAATTGTTAAACCTCTTAGCATATTCAGATATAGACATATCATAAGTCTGTACAAGTCTCTCAAAGTCCAAAACTCTAGCATCTCTAACTGATTCCGGAAGAAACTCCTTCATCATAAGCTCCTTAAAATGAGCCCAAATGATCCCTCCATTGCCAAGAAGTAAACCATAAATACTCCTCTTAAACCAGTTAAGAGCATAACCCTTCATAAGGTGACCCGCAAACTCCACATTCGTCCTATCAGGAACTCTCAAAATTTGTGCTTTATCTTTCACTTCTTCCAAAAATTTAGTAGGATCACCTCGCCCTTATACTTTGCTGGCTTGAACTTCATAAATTTCTCAAAAGATACTTCCTCAACTTATGGAAACAAAGGTGGTTGAGGAGGAATAACCAAAGGAGCTACCGGTGGTGGCGGAGCTAGAGCCACTTATATCATAGGAACGTATTACCTCTACTGGGCAATATACTTAACTATCATCTAGTAAGTATACTCCAACTGCTCAAATCTCTTAGCTATATCCAAAGGAGGTGATGGAGGAACCTCATTATCCCCCAATCGGCCAACAGAACCGGTTTTAGAAGAAACATCTCTCCTAGGACGACCACGTCCTCTACCTCTACCACGACTGTGTCTATAAGGCATATCAAAAATAATATCATAAAAATTAATTAAGATTCAGATCAGACAAAAATACGTAGTCACAATAGAGGATAACAGAACATTGACAAGACATAATTCCTATGCTCATAAGTTTCCTAATTAGACACTCATTGCCACAGATCAACTATAGCTTTAAACCTAAGCTTTGATACCACCTTTGTCGCATCCCAAAACTAGATATGGGACAGTCCTAAGGTATGAGTAGGCTTAAGGCCACAAAAAAAACTCGTAAAACATACCAACCTAATCTATGGCAATAACAAAACCAAATCTATAGTCATCCACAAATCCAAATCATAAACATCATCAACTTATAATATCATCCTATGATATAACCATCAAAATATAATCAACTTGTTCACTATGGATCAAAGGCAAATAAGGTCTTTTATCTAAAATGAACAAGTGATAACCCAAAAAAATATTATAACCATTCAACTATTATGGAGCTCTAAGAGGATTACATCACAGAATAATAACAAAATATATCCAAAATGAACAAAATCTATATTTTCAAATAGCTTCTTGGAGAAAAAAGTCAATAAGCTCTATTTTCGATCTCTGGACCGACCACTCTAACACTTGAAAACTACAACAGAATAAGGGTGAGTTTTCAACTCAATGAATTATGCATATGTTATACCTGAGGTTCAGAATCAAATCAGAGGTTCAGAGTGTTGTCTTTATCCATATATATGACAAACAGAATTCATATTACAGATATCAAATATATAATCAAAGGTCATATACATATCAAAATTAAAATCAGAGATCAAAAAATAAAATTAATATATACCGTGATAACACAAAACATCCACATATATATATATATATATATATATATATATA
>CANXYC010097975.1:0-12129 GCA_948193065.1 Aleurites moluccanus | reverse complement strand
ATTATGATTGTATGAAAAGAAAATGGGGTTTAAACTCCTTATGAGTACTATTTTGGAATGGCAAAGTGACTTAGTAAAATAGGGACCTTGAATATGAAAGTGACATGTGTAACTTGTTTGAAATGGGTGTGTATATGTGTTATGTTTACTTGATATGGTGTCTTACCGGACAGTTGGTGTGTATTTAGGGGAGTCCTCCAAGGGAAAGGAGAAGCTGGGCGAGCAGTAGCCGCTCGGAACCTCGGAGGGACTTTTTGTCTACTTGCACTCGAGGTGGGTTTATAAATGTGTTACTGCATTTCTAGTTTAAGGTACATACATTTGGACATATAATATGACTTTTAATCATATCGGACTGACTTTGGACCAATTTGGCCAAAGTTGCCCCTAAACGTGCCAATCGGCCAAAATTGGGGCTGCCGAAATGGCATAAAATGACCTGAAACGGAAACGACCATAAAAATCATCTATAAGCTGGTTTGACCTCAAATCAAGCCCAATCATCTTATATATGTATATACTTGTATCTTAGATGTTAAAATTGCATCATATATATTGGTAACATGTGAAACCAGAAAGTCACTGAAAAATGAAAAACGGACCCGTAATTTGGTAAGTCGCTGCGACAACGCAACTGGGCCCGACGGGCCAAAATTGTAAGTTGTTCCCAAATGACTCTATAAATGGTTACATGGATATATTTGCTATTTGTCACCTCATATGAGTTATACTTGTTGCATTTTCATCATATTGGAACATTTGCATAGGGTAACCTAACAGGGCTACTTCGATGGTGTAACGGGTATTTCCATCGACGGTGTGCGCACTGGTATTACTTGCCCTAGCTAGAGATGGGGATATGGCTCTATCCATAAGCATTGATCCTCCTTATGACATTTATATGAGAATGGAGATGTGGAAGAAATACAGTTCTACTAAATTACTTGACCCAATCCAGTTTGCCTTATGCATTTGGGCCTCTCATTATATTGACATATCTTATTATATATAACTGTCATCATATGTAAACAATTATGTTCACATTGGTAACTGCTATCATATTATAATTGCTTACATTCTGATAAATTTGCATCATACCTAATAATGTCATACATGATCTGATATATATTGTGCATTAGTAATGCATCCCATATTTATAAATCCACTGATTATTTATACTTACCCTACTTTGTTGAACCATTTCAGGGAAAGGAGAGTGAGGCGCGATCAATCCCGGCTACTTTTGTAATTCCAACCGCGAAGCAGATGTATAGTCCTTTTCTAGAGTAGCATAGATTACTCCATGATATTAGTTGTGTATATAAATATTTTGAGTACGATTGTGAATATGTAAATAGATATTTATATGTTGTGATGTGTTTGTATGTTATGATATATGTGTATAACTGTACATATATATATATCTTTTGCCACGGGTATAACTGCTATGGTAAGCTAACATGATAGTGGCATATGTATAAATGATATTACAGGGAATTGCCATAAGATCAGTAATGCATGAAACCATTATATGAGTTGATGAAGACTATTCATTTTGAATTGACATAAGTATAAATTGATGTGAGTTGTGTACTGGAGGTTGACTTGGGTTTTGATATTGATATTAGAAGTGTTTTGTTATGTTTTCTAATTAGGCAAATGTTAATATTCCAAAGGAGACTCTGTCCGATTTTCTGTAAAACCCAAAGTGTTAAAAAAAAAAATATGTCGTAAAAATGATTTAAATGAAATAAAGGCATGTAACTTGGGTTCTTCATGGTACTGGTTATGTGAATTTTTCTCGTACCCTAGGACCGTCACAGCCCTATAGTGTGGGTTGTGACAGTTGACCAGACTGCTAATTTCTTGGCAGTGTTCCTGACACCGCCATTTTCCGGAAAAGTTTCAAATTTTTTTTCTAACTGTGTCTCTAAAATTATTTCCCATCAATTCAAGACTAAAGGACCACATACTGAGAATTAATTCATGCACATGAGTTAGAAATTTATAAGGTATTACATTTTATCCCCTACAAATAAATTCGTCATTGAATTTAAATAAAACATGCCCATCTCAGTATTGCAACAAGACATATATTTGGCCTTTGTATTTGTTCACTTCCTCATGTACCTTTATCCATAGTCTGATTCTTCTACCATACTTTTACCGTTAAAAACTCTTTTATTCAAAATTTGTCAGACTTGACAATTTACACCTTCTATGAATTCTACTCTTATGGCATCTCCTCATTAATATCAATACTTATACTTCCAACTCATGTAACAGGTCTAACACATTTTTCCATAGAAGCAAAATATGGAATACTAGATAGATAGGATTCATAATGAAAGAAAGAGCCAAAATGTAAATTACATTGCCAATTCTTTCAATATCTCAACTGTCTCACTTATTTCGGTGACAGTTTTTCCTTTCTTGCCAATTTCTATATTGCTTTTCATAGATGATATTAAGGAAAACAGGATTACCAATACGAAATAAGCTTCCTTTCTTTTTAGATCTGTACAACTCTTCCGACTACTGAAGGCAGTCCTCATCTGCTCTCTAATCATAGAAACCTTATTTCCATAATCTCTCTAATCACTTTGGCCCCTCAAACTGTTTCTTCTATCTGGCTCCATTCAACACTATGAAGATCTACATTTCCTACCATATAGTGCTTTAAAAGGAGCCTTACCAATAGAAGATTAATATTGTTGTTATATGGAAATTCAATCAGTGACATTTACTTATCACCATAACCTTTAAATTTCAGTACACTTAACCATAACATATTTCTACTGTCTATATCATTCGCTCTGATTGTCCATCTGTTTATGAATGGAATGCTATACTAAATCATAATAGTATATTCATTGTTGTTTGAAACTTCTGTCAAAAGATAAGAAATAAACTATATCCCTCTACCAGCAATCATCGTCAAAGGTATAACTGTACAAATTAACTTGTTTCCAAATCCATTTGGTAATTGTATTATCAGTGTCAACTCAATGACTTCTGATGTTCAATCTTATTCTATTAATAGGTTAAGCTTTTTAGACACAACTTAGCCATATTATCTTTTCATATTACATCATCAATAATAGTCCTTCTTTAACTTTTGATCTCAGAATCCTTTATCATTGGCTACATAGCTATTTATCACAGTTCAAATTACTATCCTTATCTGTGAACTCTAATGTTTTATTCTTTTTGAACATTTTTCCTTTAACTTCACAGATATGGATTCCGATTTCTTGTTACTTTAATATCATCAACTAGTAATAGTTTAATCCGGAATTAGGCTATCAGAGCCTGGTTTCGATCCTGGGATCCAAATCCAACTCCATGTCCATATCAATTTATTTATTCATTGCACAATTCAGTGGTCCCTTAACAATAAAGATGTGAATTAGACTACCCATAGTCCTTTGACTAAGAACATCTGTCACAGTTTTAACTTTACTCAAATGACAAAATTGTCATAGTCACCACTCTTTAACCATTAACTCATCTTCGTTACCTAAGATTCAGACTCTTCTACTTGCATTATACACTATGCACATACAGAAGATTCTTATAATTCTTTCATTTTCACACTTAACATCATTCACAATATTCTTAAATATCCAATACAAAAACTATTGCTGCTATTTCAAATCATATATCGAATAGTTTATCCCTTGGTTCTCTAATATTCAAGAATCCTTTGTAATAATTCCTCTATAATATATCTTAATTAAATTTTGGAATCATTACACTACTCTATAAAATTATCATTCACTGATGATAATATTAACTCTATACCATTCATGAAGCAAAACTTCAACGTCTAGAAGCTATACTTTCTCATTCTTATGTCCATTAATACTTCTCTTATTTACCGGTCAACTTAATCAATCAAAGTTAGAATCCTAGGAAAATCTTTTACAATCTCTTGTAGAATTTTCCTTTTCTAAGAACTACAACCTTAGAACATTAATATACTGAGGTAAATTAATTATTGCTTTTACTTTTAAAATTATCCTTATTACTATCTTCACATACTATATGATCCATAAAACACATTCAAATTAGCTAATATTGATATATTTTCAGCTTGGCATATACTCTCATAATGTCTGTAACAAAATCCTTAAGTGCTCTATATGTTCCTTTTCACTCTTAAATTAGATAAGAATGTCATTAATAAACTTATCCATTATATAACTTAAACACTATATTCATTAAATCCATATATGCAATTGAATCATTAATTAACCCGGATTATAATACCAGAAACTTATAGTGTCCATACCGGGTTCTAAACAGTCCTTGAGTATATTTTCTTCTTAACTCTTAACTATCTAATTAATGTTTGAATAGTGTTTTATAACTGCATAGAAAATATATTAAAAACTTCTCGGATCATATATATCTAATTAATCCTTATTGAAGTCTTTTACATATTCACTACATATATCAAATACATTGTATAATTCCTTCTTTATTATCTTTTTAGTTGAATGATAGAAATGAAATTGATTCTAATTCCATACCTATCCTTTTGGAATTTAAATTCTGGCAATCGGAATCTGACTTCCTTCTCATAACAATCAATGACTATTCGATGGACAGTTTACCATTTAATACCAAGTATTACATTAATTGAAACACATATAACTCTATCAAATTAGCAAATAAAACATTACCATAAATTTAAATATCACATCTCATATAACCATAATTTACCTATACATTTTTTTCCCATAAGTGCAATTGTTTCTAAGATACATTTAATAACTTCTCTCTCTCTATTTAACTGATGCAAACCAAAAGTGTAAAGTACCAAAGTCAACCAACGCATCTGTTACATCATTCTGTATTCAAATTACCTATCTCTACATCATTAGGTCTCTATGTCTCCTAGGTGTTAACAGCAAAAACTTTTCTCTGGCCCCTACTAGTTGAAGCCTGACTACCATTGGGAGCCTGTTCTCCCTTGCCTCTGCCTCTACCGAAGACCCTCTACCCACACTCTAACTAGCCTGAACCACTGGCTGAGAAACTATGACTAATGGCTATTGATCAGCCCTCAAAGGACATCTATTAACGAAGTGACCATGTTGGTCACACTTCAAACATGCCCCTGACTGAAATCGACACTCCCCTCCGTTCCTCCATCCACAATACCTATAAACTGGCATACCAGGTACTTGTACTACTAGTCTAGATGAGCTCTGTGAGTAAGTAGGCGTAGATCGTACCACAGGTGGTCCCCTACTCTGTAATCTCCTCCTCTGGCTACCCCCAGATGATTTATGCTCGAATCGGGGTACCGGCTCAACATGATTAGGATGGGAGCTGCTCTCCCCCTTCTTAACCTATGATCCTGGACCACCCTTCATCTTCTGTTCCCTCTTGGCTCTCTCAGTCTTGTACTCTTCCTCCATCTGAGTTGCTTTATCAATTACTGTAGTCAAAAAAGTGAAATATGTATCTAACAAGGCATTATGATGTGCAGCACATAAACCCCTCCGGAATCTATTAATCATATCAGTCTCTGTCGGTACTAAATGAGAAGCATATCTACTCAACCGTATAAACTCCTTGGCATACTCCTCCACTGATTGGTCCCTTTGCTCCAGCTTCTCAAATTTGACCAAATTATAGGTCCTAACACCCTCAGTGTTGAATTCCTCAATTAAACCCTGTCGGAACTCTTTCCAAGTAGGTGGGTGCTCTCCATATAGCTTGATCTCCATCTGTCTCAAGAACCAAGTCCAGGCCTTACCTTTTAGCAATAAACCCACCACCTCCACTGATCTCAACTCAGAACAAGGTAGTCTCCTCACTACCTTCTCTACCTCCTCCAAGAAGTCAATTGGATTTTTATGGCTTGGATAACATACCCATGCTTTCCCCTTCTTGTCCTTGAGTTCTTTTCAACTCTTAAGGTCAATACCATTGCTGATAAGACTTACGGAATAATGACTTTTAAGCTTTTAAGTGAACTATACACTCTAGATAGAGATAGATTGTGCCAAATCTTTGAATTTTCTAATCATGGGTTAGTCGATTACCCTGAATCTTTCAATAAGAATGCTTTTTGGAAGGAGATTACTGGTCTAGAGGTTGATTTTAACCCTAGGACTTCTAAATCCACTAGCATTAATAGCCCTGCACTTAAGATTATACACCATATTATGGACTACACCATAAATATGAGAGGTACTAGCTATAGTTCCATGCTCAAAACAAATATTTTTTATCTATAGTTCATTGAAAAGAATCACAAGCTTACTTCCAATCAATGGCTTGCAAATCATTTTGATTCGCTGTCAAAAAGGAAGTCGGATGCATTATAATTGGTCATTTAGTGACCGAATAGTTGTGGAGTTGACCCATTCCAACCCGAACCCTAAATATAGGTTTAACCATGAAAACACAACATTTAAACCCTTAAACCATCTGCATAACGATCAAAAGTTCCTAGGCATGCTTACATTGTCCAAAATGTCAATTGTAGTTAAAAACTGGGAAGAAAACTTTATTTTGAGGGAAGAACCTGTGGTTGGGAATGAGGACGTCGAACCAGAACACAATGATGCACCTCTTCCTCCTCCTAAGGCACCAGCTTCACCAGTAGCACCATCTTCTTCAACACCTTCTCCGGCTGATTTCATTATGTTAGCCACACTTATCACCAGCCCACTTTATGCACTTGAGTGCAATGTGCTATCCAAGATTCAGACTTTGGATGATCGAATCTCAGAGCTCATTATGTCACAAGCCTCCCTCAAAGGAGTAATACATCGGCTTCAAAGGCAATAACAAAAGATGCAAGCTACCTTCAATAAGACTGAGATGGCTTGTTCCACTCCTTCAAACTCCGATGATGCAACCTTTAGCCTAAACATTGATGCTAATATAGAGAAAGACAAAGATCTTATGGAGACCTTCGCCGACATTGCTACTATAGGAGTGGCTACAGCTGCTACACAAGGAGAAGAGCATGACCATATTGATCCTCTTGCTGTTGATTCTTAGATTTTAGGATTTTTCCTTGTTTTTCTTTAGTTTTTATATTTGATGACCCTTTTTTGTCAATTTTGGATAATTGTTATCTTTTTAGTTGTAATTATCTTCTTTAGTTATATTTTTTAATATTAGAGTCATTTTTGTTATGTTTTTGGCCTTATTCTTCAATATATATATATATGAAATGATCTTTTGCAACAAACTCTTATGTTTTTTGTGTGTTTGCTTGACTTTTGAATATATTGTTGATTTATATATGAAATTGCAGCAGGTTCTTGCAATTTTGGTTGAAATCCTTTGAACTTGGAATTATTGGCTCAATGATTGTTGAAATTCATACTATTTTGAGTTTTGAGTTAAGTTTGGTTATAATTCTTACTATTTTTTTATAAGGTGTTGAGAACATGCTTTTGACAAATTCTGAATTGCTTTAAGTTGCATTTTGCATGAATTATGCCATTTTGATGAATTTACGTCATTTTGATAATAATACAGCAGGTTATCATTTTTGCAGCAAAACTCATGCTATTTAAGTTGAAATATGCATTTTTCAAGCAATGAACACTATATTTGTATGTTGACAGCATGTTTATAGCATTTTGATAGCATTTTGACCATTTTTTGATAGCAAAACCTCCCTTTAAACATCAACTTTTTTATTGCTTTCAAACAAAAGGGAAGTAAAAGTGCAATTTAGTCAAAAATATTATTTTAAACTTGTTAGCACTCACTGAGGGGTAGTTTTGTCAAAAGTGTCATAAAACTCCTAAGTTCACACACTTTTTAATACTTGTACTTAATGATTGTTTGTCACCATAAAAAAGGGTGAGATTGTTAGACCTTTAGTGTCTTAACATACTCATTTTGATGGGTACAAATAACTAATTTTGTTTGTTTGTATATATGCAAGGAATATTTTTTTGAATTGCAGAAATCTGGCATGTAGCGCCCATTACTAAATAAATAGGCCATGCTACTAATGGACATAGAAGTGTAATACACAAAAAGGAGTCAATTAGATAACGGTGAATCGGAGTATTGAGAAGTAGTGATTAGATTGTGACAGGAGTCAAAAATCTGAGAAAACAGTCACATAAGTTAGAGTAGAACATGGGAAATTTTGAGGAATTAAGGGATTGAGACAAAATAGACAGAATGTGACAGAATGATTAATGTTAGTCAAATATAAGTGATTCAAGTTAATAAGAATT
This sequence comes from Aleurites moluccanus, assembly GCA_948193065.1. Classification (NCBI taxonomy): domain Eukaryota; kingdom Viridiplantae; phylum Streptophyta; class Magnoliopsida; order Malpighiales; family Euphorbiaceae; genus Aleurites; species Aleurites moluccanus. The sequence continues at coordinate 3,901 of CANXYC010097975.1, read as the reverse complement.
AATCAAATCAGCAAGATAAAATGACTAGTCAAGTAATGACAGTTAAGGAAAAATTGGTATGGAGAATTGAAGATTTAAAAGTAAGCGACTGTAAAGACAGTCATGGATTATTAAACAGAGTAAATGGGAGTCAATATTGGATGATTAATAGTGAAAAAGATTTGATTAGAATGAAAAGGGGATGAAAGTGCAAAGGATTAAGGTGTTTAGGGAGAAAAAATGAATTTTCCAAATTAAAGACAAATGGGACCCACCAAATTTATCACCATTTATATAAGTTGAAAAGTCAAAAAAAAATAAGTCATATTACTCCATTGTGGGCCGGCCATGCATGGTTATTTAGCCAAAAATTTTACTTATTTCATGCATTAAAGAAATATAGAATAAACCTTTACACTTGTCAAAATTTGATAGAAACAAAATTTGTATACTTATCTTTAACTTTTCACCTAGTATAGTATATTAATGAAGTAAAAATAAAACCAAACCCTTAGTACATATGAGGGTCGGCCAAGTGCGGGTATGAATAGCCAAAGTGTTAAATTGATTTTTACTTTGGAATTAAAGAAGAACACTTGTCCTTTTACAAGTAAATTTTCTCAAGCATTCTAGAATTTTCTATTTTTTATATTTGGATTTTAATTTTATATATATGTGTGTGTAAAGATAAGAATAAAAGATTTGGGAAAAGAAATTCTACACAAAACTATCAAGCTTGGCCGAACCTATAGCCAAATACCCATTATTTGTTTTCTTTTCATTTTCCTACACCAAAACCTTACCTCTAAACATAGTTTATAGAGGGATTTCTCTATAAAAGCTAATAATCTAGCTATCATAAGAATGAAAAGGTGATTTAGAGGTGAAGATAATGTAGAGAAAGGAAGGTTAAAGATAAAAGAGAAGGAGAGATTTCAAGGTGACAAGGAAGGAAGAAGTTTTGATTAAGGTAAAAATTATGTTTTCCATGATAACTTATAATTTTATTGATAATTATAGTTTAAGTGGTATAGGAATTTAGGAATTTGAATAAGACATGAAATTATGTATGATTATGATTGAGAAATTTGATTTTTTCTTGAAAGTTATGTATTAAGAACAAGTAAGAAAAGTAGTAATAGTTATAAGTGAAATTTAGAAATTCAAACTTTAATAGAAGCAATAATTTTGACCTATTATTCTGTGACCTTAATGACTGAATTTGCTTAAGTGTAAAGCATAAAAGTTATAGATAAATGTTTTATTTATATTTCTATAAAATAAATTTGGAAAATTCGAAGTGAAGAAAGATATATTAAGTAAAAATAGAGATTGACTCAGATTTAGGATTTCTGAAAAATACTACTGTATTTTTATTTTACAGAATGTTAGAGACTGAATTAGGTTAAGTGTTCAATATGAAAAGTCTTTATTTATTCTTTTCTAGAGGAATGTAAAAGATTTTTGTCATTGGATGAGTATTTTATGAGATACAACTGAAACAGTAGAGACTGTTCAGATTGGAGTATAGGGCAACAAGGCTGGTAGTGAAGTTGAGTTCATATTGTCACCAAATTCTATGTAAAACTTAAATATATATGAATTTTGGATATGTTAGAACCTGAAATGTCTAATTTAATTATAAAAAATAATCAAAGCAATTGGATATGTATAGCATGAGTTATAGGCAAAAGAACGCAGACTACCAGAATGAGGGAAAACTAGTAAAAGTTTAAAGGTTTAAATCCTATGTTAAGGCTTATATAAGTATTAAGTAAACTAAAGTTAGGAATAGTATATGATATGTAAATAGATATTGATTTTAATATTAATTGATGTGCAGCTTCAAATAATGAAAATGATATAAGTAGAAATTCAAAGTGAGGAAGAGAAGAGTAACCGTTAAGCAAATTAGGAAGGTGAGTTATGTATAGATCATTATGCATATCCGTAACCGAATTATTGCATTCAAATTGAGCATATCTCTGTATTAACTGAATGCCTTATTGTTATCACTATTAACTATCTTTTGATTGACCAAGCCCAATTTGAGCCATTGTTATTGAATTATTATTGAGATTGAAATGCTTATAGTATTGCTCACCTTGAGAATTTAAATTGTAACATTGATCCTTGATTGCTTTTACAAAATGATACCTTAACTGTTATGTATACCAAATGTTCAATCTTATGTTTTAATTCATATTGTTGAATAACCACTCTAATACCAAGAACAAAAACAACATATGTTCATTGAATTGTACTGTTATCGATTGATGAACTAGCCCTGTCTATCGATTGATTGTTCACTGTACTTAAATGATACCACTGAATATTTGCAATGTCATCAAAGTTTACTGTTTATATGGACCTGACAAAGCTACCGCACTGACAGGTTAGTGGATAAATACTGTCAGCATTGTGCACAATGGACTTTTATATTGTTTACCCTAACTTGGAAGTGATTTGTCCTAGTCGTAAGGCATGGCCCACCTTATATAATTCACTGATACTGATATATTGTTATTGACCCTTCATCTGTTACTTCTACTATCACGACCCACTTTTAGGCCGCGACGGTCTTAGGGCACGGGTAGACTTAAGGTCACTGGAAATCCGTAGAACCCATGAACGGTCCATTTATTAATCATTCAATCAATATGAACTCATTAATCAATACTTAAATCCCATTTATTTTTTATAAATTTTACAAAAAATTTACCAGAGTTTCCTTTGTAATTTTAACCTTAATTCCGACCCAAAACTAGGTCTTTCAAAAATTACACGGCCTGCACAAAAAATTATTTTTACATTCCTAATAATTTTGCCATCCTTATACCCTCAACTTCATAGATTAATAATCACACATGGAACTTCTAAATTTATTTTTCAAAACATGACAATTTCATTTTTATCATTTACCTCTGTCACTGTTTTTATTACTTTATTATCATTGATATTTTCAATCATTATACACTATACATTACAATTTTTAATGCCACTGAATTGTCAATTATTTCAATGTTCATACATTATTATAGCACCAAATCATCTAATTATACTCAGTACCATGGAGCTCTATGAGTGGACACTTATAACTTTTAGTGAATAATATTCTACCTTGATGTACTTGACATTCCAAGTCAGAAAAGGAATTGATTTGGAATCGGCTTTCTCTATCTCATCCCTGTAAAAATTATAAACCATAATTTGGTAAGTATAAAATACTCAATAAGTATGCATACATCATTATATATGAGATATAAGCATATGATAATAATAGATATCAATGATAAGCAATAAGATATAAGTTTGGAATCAATGAACAGGTAATCAATACTCGTATCATGTAGATAAGACAGATAAAGGGATAGACTATATGTAAACATACAATCTCCAGTAGTATCAGTATGGACTATATGCGAACATTCAGTCTCTAGTAGTATCAGTATCAGTAAGCATAGGGCTGATCGGACCCTATGGCCAGGACCATAACCCTTCCCAGCTAGGGCATCAGTAACACAATGTGCACATTGTTGATAGTATATTCTCACTACCCTATCGGAGTGGTAGCTCTGTCAAATTCACATGTAAATAGGCCAATGAAAATCAATAACAATATCAAGTATACATTAAAAACATTTTGGTACAATGGCTTTCAATACACGGGTTTACTTATCAATCAGTACACAAAAGGCATTTCCATATCAATAACAATCAATGAATATGGATAAATTTCAATCTTTTGAAAGATCAAAAATGATCAACAATAACAAACTGACATTTAATCAAGAAGGAAACATACTCATTGGGTCAACAAATCAAAACATGAGTATGCATAATGATGTATACATTACTCACCTTAGCTTATAACTTGAACATTTCCCTTTTCCTTTATCCTTGATTCTTTGCCTTATCTCTT